>BGZK01000947.1:0-243731 GCA_005406025.1 Eumeta japonica
CTTTTTCTGAGCTTAATTTATTTATGTGTTATTATATATTTGATGAGCTTTTATTTTGTTTGTCTCACAATAACTTTTTTATCTTATGAATACTTTTATTATTAGCCCCTTGTAACGATTTATAATTTAAAGTATTTTGGTTTAACTTGTGGAAATAAAGGTGTTTAAATTTGTTTTGTTTAATTAGTGGAGAATCCCAAACTAATTTTACGGGTTCAATGGATACAAAATCTTGGTATAGGATGTAGTACCATTTATAACGATATAGTATGGATGTAATATGATAAATATGTCATGATATAGATAAAATGCGACATGATATATACAGTGACGAAATCGTGAACAAGTGAAATGGATTAATAGTGCGAATAAACACGATTTGTGTTAGTACGGTACTGAAAATAATAAGGCACGGCGGGGTACGGTACGAGTACAGCCTACGAACGTGAAGAGTTTTTAAAATGAATCAAATAAACGACTTATTACGATTTAATATGGTAAAGTTGGGTGGTGAATACCTAAAGTATGATATGGATGGTATGGTATGCTACAGACTACAAAAAACAAAACAATTGTACAATATGATGTAATATATAATTAATTTTAGTTATCGATAGTAGCTTTAAGTCAGCTTTGCAAAGTATTCTGACTGTAAAAAACCTAGCTTTCCGTCCGCGACTCGCCCGCGTGCTATTGAATGTGTTCCTCGGTCTTTCATTTTGATTGATCTTCCCGCTTTTGATTCTAGTTCCGGTGTACTCTTTCTGACTTCGACACCGGTCACGCTCTTCATTGTAATCCCGGTTTTACACTCGAGGTGAAGCAATGACACAACAGTTTGAAACGGAGACGGCGAAAGTAGGCGGAGCGTTGTCAGAGCTCTTTTAAGTCGATAACTCAAATTATCGACGAGACCTGTTTTGGATCGTCCACGATGAACATCTGATATTCTTTGTGGACGAGATACTGCGACAGTCTATCGTCGCGTTGGAGTAAGATAAGATCAGACGAGGAGAGTGGATTAGTTTTGTGGTATTAATGTATTTTTTGAAGGGTGCGAGCATCTACAGCAGTTGGTTGTAGTGGTTCCTTTTTTACAGGGAACGCAAGTCAATAAGCCGCCTGTGTTCCAGTCCCATAGTCTTTTAGGCATTTAATGCACCAATCAGTTGATAAGCAGTTTTAAGACGAATTGCATCATTATCATTAGAGTGATCTCGTGTTCTGGATATCTGTGCGTAAATTATCGGTGACACCACGTGATCCCTATCAGAGGAATAAATTACTGTGGGCGTCTCGAGATACTGTGATCATACTTTGATTTTGTGGGCCATTGTCATAGTTTGTCTTTGATCTACTGCCCCCTTCCGTCCCGTGACTGTATTTCTCAGCAGCAAGAGAAAATCGAATGCGTATTTAAGAACATAAATTGTAGCAAGTAATAAACACAGAAAGAACATAGCATTTATGTATAGATTTATTATTTGCTCATATTTCTTTTTAGCGCTTCTAGCAAATATTATTGACAAACTAATAAAATCAACAATATAGTTAAGATGAACTTCGGTGCGTGCCAGAGGAAAAATAACGTAACGAAAAACCTATATTTTCGTAGCTGAAGCGTGAAATCTTTTCATGAATGTAATAAAACTTCGCGTGAAAAAGTATATTTTCTCTATTGTCCGTGAAAATGAAACTTCTTATAGTTTTTAGGGTTCCGTACTTCGAAAAGAAAAAGGAACCTCTGCAGAATCAATTCGTTGTCCGTTTATCTATCTATCTGTCTGTCTGTCATGAACCTTTTTCTCAAGAATATGTTAACGTATAGAGATGAAATTATTATCAAATTCTTATATTTTTGGTCCCTTGTCTTTGAAAAAAATTAATATTTCAAATTAACGTATTCAAAAAATACGATCATTTATGCTTAATATTTTGATACGCCCAAATAAACAAACCCTATAGTGTACTTCCCGTTGACCTAGAATCATGTTCGGCAAGAAGCAAGATTAAAAGCATAAGTAAAAATATCCTAAAATCCACAATTTGTAGTTATGTAAACTGGCAGTCCAAGTACAAATCGAAATCGGAACTGAAAACAAGCGAAAATTGTCGAGGCTCTTGATCGATGAAATCTACATAATTAACTTTATACGGAACATCAGAGTATGGAGTGTATTCGCACTTGTTTGTTTTTTTTCATCAATTATCAGTTCGCTATCGCTCAAGTGAATTTCGACTTTCGTAATGCTTTAATTTGTCTTCCAATGTTGATTTTTAATTTTTAACGGCAATTACTTCAATGATTTTTCAGATGAGCGTGCACTGTGACTTTAAAACATTGCCTTCTAATTTAATGTTTTTCATTGGCAAGATTATTCAGCGACTCTTCCACTTAATTAGGTTTATTTGACTGGATAATATATTTAATTTAATCTAATTAGGGTCTTATTATGCTCTATGTTCAAATTTTACTACTGAAAACACATAAACAATGTTATTATACTACACAACTTCAACTAGACCAACTGAATATTAAAATTAGGCATAAATCTATCATTTGTCACTCTAATTCGTCTAAATCACTATAGCGAATGCTACTGTGCGTGTTACTGTTTATGAAAGCATTTACGAAAAGCAGTTAGCCACATTTTTTACAAAAAAAACATGGATGTGGCTCGTTTTGTTTCACAAGAAAAGAATTAAAAAAACTAAATTTTATTTTTTTTATGAACAAATTTGTATTTCAATAAAATAAAATTTCAAACTTTGGAAATTCAATTCATTTCAGTTTCAGCCATCGGAAGTCCAGTGTAGGGCATACGCATTTGTTTTAGGTCTCCCTCAAATATTTTGGGCCTTTTGTATTTGAAGATGACCCCCGATCCTGATCATGTCGGCTGTCACCGTGGCGGCAGACCGTACCGCGCTGCGACGTTCAGTTCATGGCGGTCACTCGAAAACCTTCTTCTTCAGCGGTTATCGCTTGTACAAGCGATATGATTTGCCCATCACCACTTCAACTTTTGAATTTTGTGATCTATATCGGTTAGTCCCGTTTTTCTGTGGTTTCCTAGTCTTGGATTTCTCACAGATAAACCCGGAGTAGCTCTTTCCATCACACGTTGAGTGACTGAATGTATTTACGAAATTGACAGTGAGAGATCACGTCTGACATCCGAATGTCATCCCTGGCGACACGCACTGTACAAAGACTTTCGTCTTTAGGGACTGAGGTGACATACCGATGTATATAGTATAAAGTAAGAAATATGAAGATGCCTCGTAATGTTAAGTTCGCTGCTCAGTCGAGCCTAATTCTTTGTGTAATCTCTTTATCGAAGCTGGATTTACCTCAGTAGACTTACCCGTCTACAACTTCGATTAGAGAGATCTCAACTATCACTGAAGTGGATACAACATGAATATTGAACACAATTTCCGTCTCGTCTATGTTAATTTTTAGACCCATTTTATGGCAAGCTACTGAGGCTGCTAGGCGTATAGTGCCGATTCTGCCATTAGGACTATATCGTCAGAAAACCTAGTCAGTGATATGTTCGCAGCTGATGTCGATGTCGTATACTTTCCGAATGAAAAGCTTTAAAGCTTCTTCCCGTACTGTAGTGAAGAATTTTCTATATACGACATCTCCCTGTCTCACGCGCCTCCGCAATCGGATCGGTTTTGTGCTTCCATCCCGTACTCGGAGTGACGTGGTGGTCGTTGTGCAAACGTCTTAGCACCTCGATATAGCAATAGTCAACGCATCGCTGAAAACAATGCGACACCATACAATTGTGCAGTTAATTGTAATTTAAGTATTTGAATTCAAAAGCTTAAGGCACTGCCGGCTGAAACCGGTTTTGGTATTACTTCAAAATTGAAATTTGGGTTATATAATTCGAACAATGGGTTCTTGTTATTTAAATATGCAACTTTACGTCTGTCTTGCTATTACATCGTAATCTACGATATTACTACTTTCATAATCATTATTGTCGTGTTTATTCTTATTTCGACCTTCCAATCCTTTCCAAATTTCTTCCCAAATAATTTTATGCGTTCTATTTTTTTGATTTTACTATAAATTCCACTGAATAGATTTTGAAATTTTGGTAGAGCAATTCCAAAATCTATCCAGCTCTCCTCTTTTGAAAACCACGTCGATTGTTGCAAATTCCATGAAAATTGATTGGTTCATTCGAGAGACATAGTAAACGAAAAATTAAAAAAAAAGAGTTATTAATAATAACTTGTAAAATTCTTGTTGCATTGAATTTAGGTACTCAGTCATCTACTTTTCTTTAAAAAATTGTATTAAATGTAGTGAAGCAGATCAAAATTCAATGACGCGGTCGAAAGATATTGTAGTTGAAAAGCAAAAGCTCCATAAAGCGATATAATTTAATGCTATTTATATTTTTGGATGCTTTGAGCCCGAAATTAACAAGAAATTTCAGAGATGATCTGCAGGGTCAACCATTATTCTAATTTTTGAGTTCGAAAAGCTCAAAAACTTATAGACAACTATATTTTATAACTTAAAGTTTAAAACAGATAAATAAATATCATAGCAAGAAGTTTTACGAATGGCTTACACAGTCATTCGTTTTTTAGATTTTTTATCTTAGTTTTAATTTACTACTTACCCAGTACGACAACCTTTTATAATGTAATTGAGATGTTCGATAAGTTTCAATAATTATTTTAAGTCATAATTCCTATGATATTGTCTTTGTGAAATTCTGAATTTTCATTGGGTACTTTTATAAATTATTAAATATTTTTGCATTTTCATAATTATTAAATGTAATTTCATAACCATGCTGTGGCCGCCTTGGTTGCAGCACGAAAATGGGTAAATTTTTGTACTCGAAAGTTGAAATACCACACTCTCAAAGAACACGGATAAAAAGTAACAGCTTTCGCTGATGAATTTCGTCCAGCGAGTGAGAGTTCCGGTAACCCACTCCCCCTTAATAGGCCCATTCTCCTTAGGTCACCCCTTTTCTCCTTCCATCACCAGACTCCCTCTCCATCACCATACTCCTCCTTCTATCAGATAGGCTATTTCTATACAAGAGGTTAGTAACGTACTAGTAACTCATCTGGAGTTAATAGTGTCCACCGGAGACGGTCGTCATCTGCTCTCTGGAGGCTCATACGTGCGTTTGTCCCTTTAAAATGCTAAGAAGAAATTTGAGAATACTTTGTTAATTTAGCTAAATGAAAAATATCTCGAAAACCTTTTCGATTATTCATTTCATATATTTTGTGTAGTGACATAAATTTAAATTTGAAAAGAATAATAAAATAACGCTGCCAGATCTAAAAAGATTGAGTATTATGATGTATAATCACCTTAATTCACAAATATCAGTTGCATAGAAAAATTAAAAGACAATTCCGTTTTGAATTTTAAATTAAAAAATTTTCACAAATTGACAAAAATAACAAAAATGCACCTGAGGACACCGCAAAGAAATAGAAGAGTGCAACTTTTATCAAGTTTATAAGCGCGAAGTATTTAATATTATTATGTCATCCTGTTTACTTTTAGTTTAATACAAACAGTTTTCAGTCGGAAATATTACACTTTGTCAACTCTGTGATTGACTTCATACTAAATCGGTCACTGTTCACTTAATATTTATCTACCAGCATTGCAAGACTAGGATTGGGAATTATTTAAAAATAAATGAATTGCATCAAGGGAATGAATAAAGTATTTATTAATAATGATGAGTGCATGAACAGGATAACCGACGGTATTTGTTTCTTGTACATTACACGGGTTATACAAATGCTAACTTAAGTATCAGACATTTTAGGGCTAGATTTAATGTATGTTTAATCTAACAGTCGCGCTGAAACAAAAGTGTCCTTTGCATTGTAATCATATACAATAAGCTGAATAATTTTGTAAATGACAAAAGTGCGCTGCTTCGTTGTGAAAACTTAGCAATATCCTTTTTTCATACAAATATATTATCTGCTGGAACAGAGGACTTTTTATATTTAAAAAAAAAATATGAAACCTAAAAATAGCAGCTATGTTCAAGGTAGTATCAAGACCGACATTGGGACCGGGATTGGAATAGAAAGCGGGACTACAGCTTAAATCGGGGGCACGATCTGGGCCAGAGACAACCATTACTAGATTGAATTCACACAGCGTAGCTGATGGATAAAAGAGTAAGTTTTAAAAATTGTCGATATCCATGGCAGGTAAACATTATTAGAGCTTTTCCCTATATCCTAAAAGCAAATGACATAATGATTTTGTAAGGAATATCGGAATTTACTACTGTTTATAAATTAGTGTAACGTGAGAACGCATTTAACTAGGACGTTGATTCGGGTGTCATGGAAGAGCTAGGAGAACTCGATCTGAAATAAAAATAATATTTGCCGAAATATATGTAAAAATCGATATTAGATTGAAAATTTCAATGAAATCAAAGATGTTGTCTCATGTGGGTCGTAAATGTGCACGGAATTTTAAAAACACAAGTCAAAGACAAGCTTGCATGAAAAGAAACTTAAAAAACCTAAAAATTTCAGTGCCGAGCAAACATCAAAGCTATTGATATGATTTTGCAGTCATATTTTTAACTCACTGTATTCTACGACGTTTGGTATTAATAACACCGGCCGACATGATTTTTCTTGTCTAAGATATAATAAATTTTTTTCACTAATTTTATAGTGCTGATAACGAAATTAGACCTAATTTTATCGTATCACATCAGGTTTTTAGTAAAGTTAATACATTAGCTATTTTATATTTTTTGACAAAAATAAATTAAAGTTTAGATTTTGGCGCTCTTTTCTCGAATCATGCGACCTCTTGTGAGAAAATATATTAGTTGCAACAACGACACACCCATTCGAAATGGGTTACATGATAAGCCTTTATAGTTACTTTGTTCACAAACTTTTTAAATGATGTTAGTGTGTTCATTTAAAAAAAAATTGTTTACGTTTTACTTTTGATATTTCATAAATTTTATCAATGATTTGTGGTTGAAAAACTTCTAAAAAACGCAATGTTTTCAAGAAAGTGTCATAATAATGAGGATACATTTTATTATATTTATGGAATCTTTATGACTTTGAAGCAAAAACAGAAAATTACTGAGTTTGTTGAAAATTCGTATAATGCTTATTTTGGCTTCAAAAACTAGCATTGGATAAAAGCAATGCTAGTTTTCAATATTTGTGTAAAAAAGGTCCAAGATTATCTGATGCAAAAATTAAAGAAGGAGTGTTCGATGGACCACAAATCAGATCTTTGATGGCTGATGAAAAATTTGATGCAACAATGAATAATACTGAATTAGATGCTTGGCTGGCGTTCAAAGATGTTGTCAACAATTTTTAGGAATAACAAACAACCTGACTATAAAAATAAGGTTGGTAACTTATTAGATAAGTATAAAAAATCGGGGTGTAATATGAGTATAAAACTCCACTTTCTAGATTCACATGTGGATTTTTTGCTAATAATCTTGGTGATTATAGTGAAGAACGGAGAGAAAGGTTTTATCAGGACATAAAACTATGGAGAAAAGCACCAAGGTCGATGGAATATGAATATGATGGCTAATTATTGCTGGTCACTGGCACGTGCTATTACTGAAGACACTCACAAAAAAACTAATGGAATGTGAATATGATGGCTAATTATTGCTGGTCACTGGCACGTGCTATTACTGAAGACACTCACAAAAAAACTAATGGAATGTGAATATGATGGCTAATTATTGCTGGTCACTGGCACGTGCTATTACTGAAGACACTCACAAAAAAACTAATGGAATGTGAATATGATGGCTAATTATTGCTGGTCACTGGCACGTGCTATTACTGAAGACACTCACAAAAAAACTAATGGAATGTGAATATGATGGCTAATTATTGCTGGTCACTGGCACGTGCTATTACTGAAGACACTCACAAAAAAACTACACCCAGACGTAATTTTGTCGCTAAACGTAAAAGATGTCACTCTAAATAGTCCTGCAGCAATATTTAGATTCAATGTTTTCTTTGTAAATGTTTAAATATATGTATTTGTAATATAATTATTGATTTTTTCTTTAATTTTTGAAAAACACGCTTTTTTCTTTCTGTAAGAAAATCTGATGTGATAGAGTAATTATGTAGGTACTTTTGTGTTTAAAATACTATAAATTAGTGATATTTATCACTCATATCAAAAGAACTTTCAAAAAGTTTTCATTTGTCGGCCGGTGTAACTTAATCTAACAGTATTCAACATTTTTCGTATGCGATTCGCGTAGCATCAAATGAATATGATTATCATGTTCATTAGGCAGTTATCTTAATAAATAGTCGAACACAGTAAGGATAACCACAGTATAGAGACTATAACTACCAGTAATATAAAACCTTTGAAATATATGCCGCTAGGAACGCACAGATAAACTCACTCAAAGGTTAGCATTGCCACAAATTCAAAAATAGAATTATTAATGTCTAAAATATAATTTTATTCATCTTATATTTTGACATTAAAAATCAAAATTATGTTTTCTAATAATATTTTGAAAGAATTATAAATGCTCAAATATAAGGTATTTGCGACAATTTTTGACTAAATATTTATGACTATTTCTTATTAAATTTTAAATATAATGGATTTTCAATCTTATATAGAATTTTAAACAGATATCTACATTGAAATCATATAAATATCTGCTTGGATAACTTGTATACGTAAATCTTGAATAATCCGTAATAATCCATTTAGGGAATTCCATCTGTGTGCTGGTTGAATAAATTGAAATACGTATAAATTTAATGTAAAAATAAGTTTTTTCAGCTTTTATTTTTATTATATAAATGTTCTAGGTTTTTGTTCCTTAAATCTGGTCTCAGACAAGCGTCTATCAATGACTCATATTTTAAAACAAGTAATTATAACAATAATAATACAATGTATAACAATAAATAAATAAACGTAATTAAATTTACAGTTATAAAATAATATAATATATTTATATTACTAGTGCACTCAATAAAATATGTACACAAGTTAGAGTTAACATTAATTACTAGTAAATAAACAGAAGAATACACAAATAACGTGGATTTTTTTAAATGAAAGTACGACTCATTTTATTTTCTATTTTTATTGAACAAAACTAAATTTCGATATTAGGATATTCATAACAATTCAATAGTACCTCGAATCACGAGGGAAGCGATGAAATTTTTAGTTTTTATTTATTCTTGGTATAGAGTTCCAGTTGTAAAAATAACAACTCATGCTATCCATTACGAATTTGTAAAAAGATCGAAGTTCTAACTATATACAGTACAACGCACGAAACTCTGCCGCTGTGAAGTTAGCCATAAAACGTCGCAGTGGCGTAAAATTGGCATGTAGAGGATAAGGTTGAGGAGTATTAAACTTGCCCATTACATCATTCGCAGACAATTCAGAGCGGTAAAGTTTCTTGTATTGTATTGTTCCTTCAAAACCTTTAAAACTAGTGACCGTTAACATGGGAAATTGCGGTACACCACTCAATTTTTCGCACGTCTCGTCCCACCACTGCTCTAACAAGTATATAAATTGTACTACTGATTATATTAATGATCATTACCATATATAATCAACGGCAGATGTAATGAATAGTGACGGAAAATGTAAATCTATGTTAACGGCTGCTATCACTTTCTACTGTTCAACTTTTACAACTTGTGAAGGGTTCATCAGCCACCGACTTGTCAATTTTTTGTATAAAATATAAACTAACATCTGGTTAAAGCGATTAAAATATAATTTTTGCGTAATGAGTCATCCGTAGATTTTATTGACACAACAACAATAATTGCGAGAATCTGGCAGAAATTTAGTGAATATAATGAATTTGACAGCATTATGTCAATATCATAGCTTGATACATTCCCTAATATTCAATTAGGGAATGTATCAAGCTATGATAATTCTCTCTGTAGTTTCCGTCATTATTTTGGAAGTCGTTTAACACTAGAAGTGCGGGCGTCCCAAATTTGACCCATTTCGATTTTCTTCCTGCTCTAGTTAATATTTTATTATGCGTATAATCGTATCTTTTTATGACTTTTCATGAAATATGATGATTATTATTTATACGAGTCTCCAATCACGTAAATGCAATATACATAATTTTTTATCCAAATTTACCTCTAAGCGCGGTTGGGTCAATTTTGACCCAGTCATGAATGTCGAAGTTTAACTTTATATTTCTTCTAAGTTAATCAAAATATCGTTCATTAGTCAATGTAGGTAATAACGCGCCGTATTAAACATTCGCGGCAAAACAGTGAGGGGGTTTGGGGAGGAGGCGGTGTGGCATTGGAGTGTATTCGGTTTATTCCATTACACTGCATTAGTAAGCGGGCGGCCGTGGCGAAAGCGTAACGTGTGTTTTGTTTCTGTCACATCTCACTTACATAACAAGCATTTGTGCTCACTATGGCTAAACGTGGTCTAAGACCTGCGGAAATCACGCATTTTCTTCAAAATATCGACGAAGACAACTCGGAAGGCGAGCCGTTGCATTCATCCGATGAAGAGTGGCAACAATTACCCACAAATAGCGACTTATCGTCATCCGATGATGAAAATTCTGCAAATCAAGTTCAAGATCTGCCAGGTAAACATTCTTATTCACAATAATAAACTTATAATATATATATATATATTCTATATGAATACTCAATAGAATATTTCTAATTATCATAGTAGGCGTTGTAGTGTCGTATTTTTACTATTGATTTTCGCAATTTCTGTTTTGTCTAATTAGTGATAAATAATTATTTTTAGGTGAAGAAATAACGATCGCAACTTCTAACGATGGGAATGCGACTAGACAATACAGAGGGATTAAAAGAACCAGAAATCGTGGTGGATCACGCAGTCGAGGACGAGGCCGGAGTCAGCCGTTACTTCGTTTACTTGATACATACAATTCTCTGAAAGAAATTCCCTTGGAAACAGAAATTACTGCACCTGATGGAACGAATTGGAAAGTTGCAACAACGAACTGTGCACTGCCAGGTAGGCGAGGTCAACAAAATCTGTTCAAAGATCAAGCTGGACCTACTCCGTATGCAAAACGTAATGTGGATGAGACCTGCAGTAGTGCTTGGCGACTTATGATTGACGACAAAATTTTGAAACAAGTTTTATCTTGCACCATAGCAGAAGCCCGACGTACTCACTCTCCTGACTGGGTCATTACAATCGTAGAGCTCGACGCTTTCCTGGCTATCATTTATGTGCGTGGGGCAATAGGCGCAAAATGTTTAGATTTAGATGCACTGTGGTCAGTCAAATGGGGTAACGATTTTGTAAAAGCTACCATGTCTCAAGATAGATTTCGGGAGATTATGAAGTTTTTGAGATTTGACGTGAGATCTACAAGAACACAAAGACTGACAAATGACAAGTTTGGATTGATATCTGATGTGTGGTACAATTTTATTTCCAATGCTCAAAGTTGTTATACGCCAGGACCCTACATAACAATTGATGAACAACTGTTTCCTTCCAAATGTCGATGCAGGTTTACTCAGTTTATGAGTTCAAAACCCGACAAATACGGACAAAAATTCTGGTTAGCTGTAGATAAGGACTCTAAATATATAGTCAACGCATTTCCGTACCTAGGCAAGGATGACGTCAGGTCAAATGACGAACGTCTTGGGGATTACGTAGTAAAAAAATTGATGCAGCCATACCTAAAGAAAGGAAGAAATATCACTTGTGATAATTTTTTCACGTCTCTATCTCTTGCTGAAACTCTAAAGTCAAACGGAACAAGTATTGTTGGTACAATAAATAAAGCTCGTCGAGAAATACCTGTGTGTGTTAAAGAAGCAAAGAAGAGTTGTACAGTACAGTGGTATTGAAAAAGACGATATCACTTTGACAGTATATCAAGGAAAGCACAAAAAATGTTCTTCTCCTTAGCACTATGCACCCAGATATTCAAATAGAAACTAATACAAAAGAAACCGGATGTAGTATCATTTTACAATAGTTCAAAGTATGGTGTAGATGTTGTGGATCAAATGGCTCGTAAATACTCTGTCAAAGCCCCATCTAGGCGTTGGCCAGTTCACACTTTTATAATTTGCTAGACTTAGCAGCAATAAATTCTTGGATATTGTATCGCGTGATCTAAATGGAAAAAAAATCAGCAGAAGGGAGTTTATCTTACAGTTAGGAGAAGAGCTAGCTGAGCCATATGCAAACAGCAGGAAAACGTCTAATACTCTTATCAATATACCAAACGAAATACCTGGACGTCAAGACAAACGCACTCGTTGTCAGGTAAAGGCTTCTTGTGCCGGTAACAAATCGTGTGTAAAATGCCAAGCTTGTAAAAAAAAGGTTTGCAAGAAATGCACATCGAAAGAGTTTTCCATTTGCTCATTATGCGATTTCGAAGAGTAATAATAGCAATTTTTAAAATTTTATTTAATATTAACTTTAATAATTTGTGATTGTGATTTCTATTTTAAGCCAAATTATACCAAAAATATGTGTAATATGTAATAAAAACATTCTATCATAATTACAAGTTTTATTTGTATACATATCTTCACATTACTGTAGCAAAAATAAAATGGCCAAAATTGACCCATCCGCGCTTATAGGGGTGTCAGGATCTTCAGCGCTTCTAGTGTTAAGTTACGTATTATGGACAGAATTCTAACTAAAGGAAAATAAAAAGAAAATAACCCCATTTACAAAAATAATAACCAAACTGTGCGTAGATTTGGACTATCCCTGGAACTAAAATAATTAGTACAATGCACGAAACTCTGCCGCTCTGAACTGACTGCGAATGATATAATGCGCAGATTCAACACTTTCTGACTCTTTCTTCTTCCCCGGTGTCTGTTTTACGCCGTTGCGACGCTTTCGAACTAACTTTATAGCGGCAGGGTTTCATGTGTTGTATGGTGTACTTGACGATTAATTGTTTTAATCCAGCAGTACCTATTTTATATATACACGGATATTTTGTCACTGTTTTAATTGTTTCTGTCTCAAATACGATTGATTACTATTTATCATTCTTTAATTCATTTTTATTAAACATTTGATTATCAGCTGGTGTATTGATTTTGCAGGTTTTGTGCTTACATTTAACATCAGAGTGTGCAAAATTCAACAACACTGCTGCTTTTCTATTTCTTGCACGGTCCATAATGTCATCATCAACAACATATTGTCAATAACTTTTAATGACGTTTAAATGTCAATTGGGGAGAATAAATAGTGAGATAGTGTTATTTATTAAATTGAACTTTATATAGAAAGTAAATTTGAAAAGATCATCATTGTATTAATATCAGATCAACATTTAGTGATGTTCAAGAACGTTTTACGTACCGGCCGTCTCCTGGTACGGCGTAAAATCAATATTAATTCATCAATTCTGGGACGACAGTTTTTTCATTTATATGGCCTCGATAATAATCACGTACCCTTTGCAAAACATCGGAGGTATTCCCTTGATAATGCAAATGACCAAACTATAAAACAAGTGGACCCTATTATTTTTGAACAAATATGCGATGAAACTTTAGAGTCCTTGTGTGAATATTTTGAAGAATTGTTAGAAGAAGCCTCTCATTTGAAAGGTGTTGATGTAACATATGGGGTGAGATTTTCAGTTCTTTCTAAGCTTTTCATCGATTATTGATATGATCTTACATTTTTTGTTGTTTATTCATTAATCATAAATTAATTAGATGACCAATGAACAATTATTTCAAGGTATTACGCTTGTTATTTTAGGATGGTGTGTTGACAGTACAATTTGGTTCGAACTATGGAACTTACGTGATCAACAGACAAACTCCTAATAAGCAAATCTGGTTAAGTTCTCCAACATCAGGCCCAAAACGTTATGATTTAGTGCTTGAAAATGGTGGCTATTGGATATACAAACATAATGGTGTAACACTACACCAATTATTACAAGAAGAGATTTCAAAAATAATAAATTCAAATGTAGATTTCAAAAAATGTGCTCATAGCTTAGTCTGATTTATTTTTGTCATTATTTATTGATAACAAATATAGGCCTTGGCAGTTTTTTGTTTTGTTATTTATTTTGTCTTATAAAATGGAGGTTATCGAAGATGGTAATATTATGGATCGCGTGCCCATACTTTTGCAAAGAGATTTGGAATACTACCAGGTAATTTTAAAATGATGTATTGTTTAAAATGAATTGTCTCACCGATAAATTTAAATAATAACTCATTTTATCAGGCTAACCAAACTGTTTTATCAGAAACTGTATGCAAAGGAGTTGTGGGTGGACGATTAGACTTCCCTAGAACAGCATCATTTGCTTCTATGAAAATGGTTTTTTGGTTAGAAGAAGAATTTTCTATTGCTTTTAGGTATGTATGAATAATTCCTATTTTTAAAGTTCTTACGATATTGGATTGGGTTTCTCTTTTATGGGTATTAGATATTCAATTTGATAAAAAAAACTCCTTTTTGCTGAATTTTAGACATGGGTCAGGAATGTTTGTTCAAAGCGAAGAAGATGACAAAGGAGATACTGGTGTTGCCAAGACATCTGATCCTGACAAGTTTGTTACACTGACTGTGAAATCTGCTGACTTGCTTCTTGGTAAGTAAATTCTTTACATGTATTTTGAGTATTCAGTTTCAAGTTAAGTATTTTGTTGAAAAAAACCAAAATCAAATAATTAAATTTTATTGATCATGACATACCAATAAAAAGTACTTGTACAATCCCCATAGGTGTTTTCCTTTTTTATCACCATATTTTGGCCAAGTTTTATTTTGTTTCTTTATGGATGAATAAATTTTGGTATATGTACTTAATGATGTGTTTATTCAGATTTATTTCAAAGAAGAACAGACAAAATGAAATTACTGTAAAAAGGTATAGATTATTTTGAAATTATTAATGCCTTTTCTGTATATTATGATAGGAAATTTTGTTCACTATTGAGATTTATACTCTAATTAATTTAACACCATATAATTTATTTCCAAAAGTTTTTTACTGATTATGAGGAACTTTTAAGAATGACTGTTAAGAAGCAAATCTTCATAAACTTGTCAATTTAATATAGCAAACACTGTTTCTGTGCAATTACTTCATAGATTATGAGCAACTATTCTGCTATTTTTGGGGAGTATTCTACTCTAATTTGTCAACACTAATGAATAATTCTTATACAATTAAATATTGTTTCACTATTATAGACCATATAAAAATTCATCAATATATGCAATAGAAACTACACTTTGTTAAGGAATATCCTCACGGGTGATAAATTTTATTAATAATACAGGTAGTGTCTATAAATTTTTTAAAATATGTTGAGAAAATGTTCTTTTGCTAAAGTACATCTTTTAAATTTTGCAACACGGGAGTAAACAAAATAGCTGTGCTAGCGCGTGTATCGTGTACAATTGCTGTTTAAAATGTTTAAAGATGATTTAGAATTGACAATAGATAATTCTATGAGTTTTAAAAATGCAATTAGTGTACTGTACATCTTCAATATTTTTTATTGTGTATAAATGGAAATTATAATCCTTTCCTATGAATATGTACCGACATGAATAAGTCTATGTACTGTTTACTTCAATGTCAGTTAATTTGCAATAATAAATAATGTATTATTAATTAGAGCATATCAGGCTATGCTTAGAAGGAGTTTTCTCCAGTCAAGAGCATATAAATAAAGTATGTCTTTCAAATACATGGTTGCCCAATAAAACATTATTTATATAACCTCATTTAGTTAGAATTCATTGTAATGTAATAAGTACAATATAAATCCATCCTTAAATATAAGATTACTCAAGAGAATCAGAAAAATTTAATTTTTTGTAAAGTACAAAACGCAAAACTCTGCCAATGTGAAATTAGTCACGAAAGCATCGCAATTGCATCAAGTAGGAATGAGAGGGGAACGCGGAAGGATTGAGGATTATTGTACCTGTGCATTGTATCATTCACATACAATTCAGAGGGGCAGTTTCATGTGTTGTACTGTATTGTACTAGCATAATTATAATATTGGTGTTAATATTAGTAGTAAATATACATACAAAAATATTTTTTCTTGTCCAAACAACTATTATGTTCCTTTAAAACATTTAGAAAATTATGTAGAACTATATTTTCTTTAATATACATGTATAGGTTTTCTATAAATACAGAGGTTTCATCCCATTAAGTTAATTATGACTTAAATATAATTCATCTATTAAGATGAATTTGATTCTTAACTAAACAAAAAAAGAAAAACCTTAACTAAAGAGAATAAGGTGGATAAGGTGAAAGTGATTTTGCCATAGGAAATTTGACTCAAACATAAATTATGTATTTGTAGACAAAGTAATTTTATGTTTTAAATTAATTGTAAAGTAATCGTGAAAGTACTTAGGACAATTTCAAAAATTTATTTTAAAAATTCTATGTAATTTCAGAGCATCTTCATGTTTTGGTTCAAGAAGCACTGGACCATGCAGATCTTCCAGTTTTGACTGCTACTCTTGGTGCTGCAGCTTTACTCAAAAATAGTCTTCATTGCTATGTTCAGGTCATGGAAGATGCTGGAAGTTCAGATAAACTCACTCTCTTACAGGTATCTGTCCTTTGCAATATTTACATTTATCACAGTAAATGTTCTGAATTTTATTTAAAGTAACTAAGAAAAAACATGACAAATCATAGATCTAAATAATTTAAACATACAAAAGCTTCTTAAAAAAAATTTCATTAAAAAAATATTATGGTTAGTCTAAAATTCTACTTAAAATAAAAGCAATTTAAGGTGCTATTTCATGTATTTATTCTTAGATTGATTGACATATTGTTTTAAATTGTCTTTCAATAAAATGTGGAATTACACACTTACTGAAAAAGTATGTAAATGGAAGTGAAAAAAACAATGGAAATGAAGTTGCAATGATTAATAAAATGTATTGTTTAAAATTACAGGCTTGTTACAAACGCTATATAACAATGGCAGAGGCTGTTGGTGAAAGAGTCTTAGATTTGCACAATAGAGTGCTCTCTCTCTATATTCTCCAGGATTCCGGTGGAAGACCAATAGATGATCAAAGTCACAGCACTCCAGAATCTGGTTCACCTTCTGTGCAAGGATGGTGGTTATATATGCAAGGTAAATTAGTTCAAATTACAAATTTCTTGTACAATTATAAATTAAACCAGTACTTTCTTTTTTAGGTTTCATTGAAAAATATTGAAAGTATTTATAACTAATTAATTGTGTTAGAATATTGTAAATCTGAAATTATTGTTAGTTTTGGCTAGAATAACTATAGATATACAAAGATATGACACGCTGTACAAATAATTCTGAGCAAAACATGCCATTTACACATAATATTAATATACTTTTTAAAGTAAAGGGTCCACACACTTTTTTAGTACTATGTGGAATGTTATTGAAAATACAAACATTGTATTGTATATAGTGTTATGAAATAAAATTACAGTTATTAATTGATAAGAAATATGAAACAAAATATTAATAAAATAACAATAATAAACTGTTTTGTTGTTATTCTGAAGAATTGTTTGAAGTTTTGTTTATTTGTTTCTTTAAGTTACCCTTCTTTCATATAAATGTTTATTTATAGGATATATAAAAGATTTGTGGAACACTGTCCCACCAAGAATGGCACAGAGAATATTTGCAGGAATGTTAAATGAAACATTGACTATCCTGACAGTGAGATATTGTCAGGTAAAGAATATTATTTTGAAATATATTGTTTTGTTAACTAATCCACTTAACTATTTTGTTTTTAAATTTGTTTTCTTAACTAATTTACCAGTATACAAACTAAAAAAAAAATCATGAACAATTATATTTAAGTTGTGTATGGGTTCACATTCACCTAATGTATAAATATAAAATATATATTTATTTTCAATTTAATTTTCTATGTCTGTTTTTTAATTGTTCAAGTATTCATGTCGTTATTATCAAACCAAAATCTGCTGTTCTTTGTCTGGAAAAAATTATAAACACCTTTTTGACAACATGTTATGGTTGTGAATTTATGTGATAGAATCACACTGTGGCCAATGTGGCTGCAACAAAAAAATGGACTAGTAGGACCGGTGATGTCACTGGTCCATTCATGGATTCCACACTCTCATGGAATATAGACGTAAAGAATCAGTTTCTACTGTTGTTTTTCAGTCAGTGTGAGTTCCATGCATTCCCCTGCAATCAGATATCACAATCTTTTCTGAAAGTTCTGATAGTCCTCTTCCTCTTCTATCAGATATCTTGTTACTTCCTAAAAGTGTGCTGGCAAAGCTCTAGTTATTTCTTTAGGGTTGTGAGTACCCATGGACAGCAGTGATAGCTTACTATGTAATGTTTCTCATGCTCGTTTTCCACTTAAAAATTTAATAAAAAAATGAGGAATATAAATTATTTGAATAAGAGTTTCCTTTATTCTAGTATGGCCAAAGTGCTCAGTAGTAATTATTAGTAACCATCAAATTTGGTTTCTTACAGACAAATACAACTGAAAGCACAACTCCTTTGCTTATAAACGATATATTAAATATTTTGTTGTGCGTTGCTCAATTGTTGCCAGCTATATGTGCAAATGGAGCAGATTTGGCTGGTTTAGATGTCCAACACCAGAGTAGAGATGTTAGGGATGTGCATTCTAAATGCATTGAGTTGTTTAAATGCATGGTGTACAGGGGAGCAGAGTTGCATTATATACATCAGGTTTGTTCTTATTTTGTAGAATAAAGGTGTTTATCATGTAGCATTCTTATCATACACATTTTATTTGTGAATTACTTTGCATTAACCTTTCGGTGTTATTATTATTTAAAAAGCTATTGCAATACTATACAATTTTAAGATTGATATATAATTATCCATGATAGTTGATATTAATTCCTGAATATATCTTTCTCAGAGTATCATAGTACTATATAAACTACACCCCCACACTTCCACCTTTATTTTTTATCTAAATTTGGTTTGTACAAAAATTTCATTTTAGTATTGTCTAGTTGTAGAAAGTATTGTTTTTCATTGTTTTCTTTATTAGTATATAAATCTATCAGTTTTGTCTTCTGTGTATGTATATATTTTTTGTTAAGTTTTCTGTTTGTTATTTTAGAAAACACTCTCTAATTTTTTTTCAGGTCAATCAAAAAAAAGTTGTTTGTATATCTTTTTATAACTTAAGAATGCTTCGACCATTATTGATAAAAATCAGTATATAGTAAGAACATGAAATTGCATAAATGATAGGCTACTACATATTATACATGATTTCAATACACCAATCGTAATAATAACAAAACTGTTCATTGTATGTTTTTGTTTCTATATATTTGTGTTTGTAGGGGATGTGGAGGTTTAAAAGTGTGGGATATGAGAGTTATGGATGTTTGTATGAGTGAAATTGCTAACATATTAGAATCATAAAAATAATCATTGCTAAATTTTACTTGAAGCTCAGTGAAAAAGGCGAGTAATTAGTCATCATATCAAATAATGACAATCTTTATTTTGTCTGGTGTTATTGAAAACTGCAATCTTTGATTCAAAGTCATCTTATAGTTTGTTTCGTAGAAATAAAAAGAAACTTTATTTTTGCAAAAGTAAAATTTTCTTTTTTTGGAAAATATGTATTCCTATGTTGTATTCCGATGAAAAAGGGATATATGTTATTCTTAAAGCTTATATTAATATTTATTTTAAGTTAAAGTGTAAAGAACTTGTGTTCAGTGTATATTTTCAGATTTTTAAAATTAAAAAAGATTGCCCTGAACCAAATGTTAAGGACCACCCATTCCCTTGGTTTACATTTGTCAGTCCCAATTTGTTTGACGGTTCATTTGATGACATCTTAGTTAAAAACACTCAAGAGTTTTCGAAGAAAACGGCTATCGGTCTAGAGTTATTAGTGTTGCTTGCTCAGCCACAACCATCATGGTCACTTCTTGTGAAGGTGAGTTTTGTGAAGCTTAGAATTATTTCACTTTTCAATATTTTTTTTTATAAAATTTCTCATCATTGATCTATTTAGAGAACTTATGTTGTTTTGCGTTTTACATAGTCATATCAATATTAAGATATTTTTTTCTTAAAATGTAATCAAAATTTTTCACATATAAAAAATGCATCAGCAATTATAAAATAATAATAAAGATACTTATAGGTAATTTAAGAAGGTAATAAAAAGTAAGTAAATCTTCTATCAATGGTCATATTGAAGTCTATTTGTATTTTTAGGTATTAATGATGCGCAAATGCCACATGCTAAGAATGTTGTTAATCTATAATATACGCCACATGTCCAAAGACAATTCAAAATGGCCCGCCAGTGGCCTGTGGTACAGTATGCATGGAAAACCTGGAAAGTGTAAAGGATTCTTATGTACTGCTGATGGATACTGCAAGTTTAAAGGCGATGATGATGGTTTGTTTTACACATGTTATTTTCTGTAGTAGAAAGTAGTGACTTAATTTTCTACATTCAATATTGACAATTATTTGTTTTATTTATGAATAAATTCCTTAATAAAATGATTGAGACCAAATACATTTTAACAAGAAGCCATCTTCACTCCTTTGACGTAGAGCCAAACATAGATAATTTTACAATACTTAGGTGATAATTTCTAAATATCTGGTTCGATAAATCCCGTAATGGTGACTTACAATAAAGCTCTACAAGCCTTGTACCCAAAAGAGCTCTATAATTGTCAATCCATCAAGAAATAAAAAAAAATTTAGGTCTATTTTACATAAATTCTTTTTTCCAAGTCTTTGAAACAAGAACAAATTAAAATTGTTGGCACCCTAAATAGAATGCATACCTAATACCTATGCATACATGAATGAGGCCAGTATGGTCATATGGAATTATATAGGGAACGCCACATTTGAAGATTTTTGAAAATTCAAGTAGATTTTCTTCATAATACAAATTTTTTCACATGTGTCCTGAACTATAAAATCAACTAGTAATTGAATATCTTCATAAACCTCCTGAAAAGTTTTGAATTTGTAAATTACAACTATTCAGGCTAAATAAATGTATATGAAGTTGATTTATAGCTGTTATTAATTTTTTTATTATAATATACTTCAACACATCAAAGAGCAAATCAAAATGAGCTCAATGTTACATATTATGTTTTTTTACACTCCTACACTAAAACCTTGTAATCTACTCAACTCAGTATACAGCAAACTTGAACGCGCTTGATTTTTTTTGACTATTTTTCTAATTAAATAAAAAATAACTGATCATTTTATATGGCACAATAACTTTTAAAAAGTGCCTTCTAGGACTTGAGGCCTGACGAAAATTGTATTGTCTGTTCCAGCGGCTGACGAATGCGCGAGAACAGCGGGGGCACTTACTTACGTCATAGGCACAGTCGGGTGCAAAACTGAAATAGAATCTAGCCTGTCATACGCGCTGGAGGTCTCGGGAAGAGAGTGGGCAGCTTGCCTCGATAAAAGACAGGTGAAAAACATGTGTTTGTCGAATATGTTTGAAGACAAAAAATGTGGTTAAGTTAATAAGTAAGATTATTGTAATGATTATGCAAGCTTACAGTTTTATCACCTTTAAAAGGGTAATAGATTTAAATATTGCTAGTATGAAAAATTATTTAGGTATTTTTGGGTCCAATTAGTATTTTTGTTGTTGACTAAAGATACTGGGTTTAGGAAGTAGTGTGGACAATTGATATTAGAAATGTTTGTTTACCAAAACTTGCCATTGCGAAACTTTATGGGATTTGATAACAGAACAATTATTTAAAAATTAGAAAGACATTTATGACGATTATGTTGAGTCCATGCTCATGACTTAAAATGGGTATTGTATTACTATCTGTTGTTGTGATTGTGATCTTATAACGCTGACATAAAGTTCATTTTAATGTTTATGATTATTGCAGTTTAGTGGAGATAATTACTTTAGTTGTGCAGTGTTACTGTTCTGTCTAGTGTTGCTCAGAATAAAACTTTAATAATATGTTTGTTAAAATAGTTTGTGTAGGTGGTGTATTTTTACGGATACTTATTTATTTGATGTAGAATTGTGCTGTTTCACTGACCTTGCAAAATCATTTACATAATATTTTAAAATTAGTAAAAGTCAAATTATACAATTGTTTTAAGTATACCAGGTGATGTATAGTTTATAATGTTTGCAAATAATTATGTATTGAATGGATCATTAAGAAATCGAACTTTTTAGTTCCTAAAATGTTTTTCTTTTTTTTTTTTTTCATAAATTAAGATAAATATAATGTTTTAACAATAATAAGCAATTTAGAAAATCAAAATAATATATTTGATTAGAAGTAAGAGCATGTTTTCGAAATGTTCTGAATTTCAGTACTTTTGGTATAAATCAATCACTTTTCCTATAAATGAGTATTTCTCAATATTATTCAATCCAATAGTTTACAATCACCAGAAAATTAGGATTAGAAACTAAATCAAATGTTGTAAGAAAATGTAATTCTCGTAATATTATTTGAATACATGTAATTAAAAGTGAATGACTCTTGAATGGAATAAACTAAAAATGAATGAATATTTCCCAGTATTATTTGTGTCCAGTAATATTATTGGAACATTAGGAAAAGAAATTAAATCAAATATTTTAAGAAAATATAATTCTTATGATATTATTTAAGTACAATCAAAGATGAATGACAAACTATACAATTTAGATAAATAATTAATCAGAAGTTTAAATACAGGTTTGGTGCGATCGCAGGCCGCCTTGGCTGGCTGGAGTCCTCGCGATGGTACAGTCCTCACTGCATTTTCTTCCGCCTATATTGGTGAACGCCATACAAACTGGCGCTTCTATGTATCAGGTAATAGTCTAGTTAATATGTATCTTGATCACCATTTATATTTTTTTTTGTACCATATAAATTACTATTTTTTTATTGAAGTCCCACGTTTAAGTAACATACTAACCATACAAACTTAAGCATTCTATTAGTTTTTGAGGTAATCTCATTTTAAGGTCGATTTGTTTCTTTGAGATTGAAATATAGAATTCGCCAAAAATCTCTTAAAAATTACATACCCCAGATATCATAACACTGATAAAAAACGAATGTGTCTTATGCGAATGTGTTGTGTTGTATATATACAGAATGTATGTATACAAATGTTTGCCATATACAGAACATTACCCAATCTTACTGTGTAGCTCCATGTAATCAAGCCACATTCATCGAATCTTAATAAAATATAATATTTCCCTTTTCAGACTATGTCTCTTTGCTTGACTTGCATATCGAGAACTCTGGACTGCTTACCACAAGGTTTCAAAAACACCACAAGTGTTCTGCAAGATTGTTTGCCTTCAAATGTAAACCCCGTTGGTGGTTCTGTGTTATTGCAAATGCTGATCACAGTAGCTTATGAGGAACTCTTAGAATGGGCTCGTTTAGAGGTTGCAAAAGAAAAAAATAGTAAGAAATAAAAGGATTTATTTGTATATCAACAAAATAGGAAACTATTAATATAATACAAATATTTAAGCATAAATAATAGTTTTTTGGAACAGATTTTATAAATATATAGAATTCGCCAACAAGAAATTATACAAGATGGAATCAATCATGCATCTTTCGGCAAATATTTATAATCTCCTCCTTTTTTAAAACAGCTTTGACAAAGTAATTTAACAAAAATATGTCATTGAAAATATTCTTATAAATAATATAAAATAATACAGAGAAAACCCTACGGAATGCTCGGCCAGACGGCGCCCACGCGCTACGCGCCGCGCCCGGCTACTTGGTTCACAGGCTATGCTATGTATTATTTTTAAAGAATATCTAGTCACTTATCTACAAATGGCATTTGATGTTGTCAGTCATGAAAAGGTCGCCAAATGTATTATTACATTAGTCTCTGATATATATATAATTTGGAAATCAATTTGTCTTTGTGACTTCTGATTTCTTATTACACTTTAGGTAAACTTTTTAATTAAACTTTACATTGATGTATCAGGACACAATAAATCATCTGTTAAAAATTGAAAAAGAAGTAGAATTGAACTTAAAGAATAATTAGAGTATGAATCCTCATCATCATCGTCATCTCATGTGAACCATCTTAGAAGGTCAATAGATCATTCCTTGAAACTGTATAATATGATCTTAAGAAAGAACATAGATCTCAAAACCTTATCATTTTCTTTACATCACCTACATTCTAAATTGTTATCAAGTTATCTAAAATTAAAATTAATCAAAATTTGATAAATGGCTATTTTGAATCTTAAAAATGAGGAGAAAATTGTAAAATTATCAACCGTGATTGTTTTTACCGCCATCATCATTATAACCTTTACATCACTTACCTTAGAAATAAGATTGAAGTCGAGAGCGGGACCGGGAACACAACTAGTTGTGAAAGTGGAAAAGCACAAAGGGCGATTCGCTGTGCGCTGCCGCGAATGATACACACTCACTTTTATTAGGTAAGCATAGTGAGAACACCACAATTATTATTTTGGTGGGGAATAGTTTTGGTGTGCGACGAAAATATATGATTGTGTTTCTCCCGCCTTCTGGAAAATTGTCTCACTGAATTAATCTACAAATAATTTTATGCGCTTTCCCGTATTCGAATCACTTGTCGGAAAGCCAAAATAATTATATGACATAAATACACTAATGTGCAATATAATTTGGCATCATAGTGATGCTGATATAAATATTTTTGATATTAATATATTTAATTTTATAGAATGTTTCTATCCAAATATTTTAAACCACACTAGGCTAAGTTGTTAGCCTAGAATATTGATTCTGTTATATTATTAAATAGAGCAGAGTCTAGTTATAAGAGTGACTGTGGCTCGATTGGACCTGGAGGCTCTGTCGGAGTGCGGAGCTTTAGGGATTTAAATGGGCTGCTTTGGCAGAGAGAGATCCTAACTTATACCATATATAACCAAAATAAACAGGGTTTTTTCGGCAAAAGGGAATTTGCAGATTCCTTCCACCTAAATTTTAATACATTAATTGTTAAGAAGGCTGAGAGTAGCTCTAGTTTATTATCAAATAAAGTACTATTGCATCAATTTCGCCGTAATGTATTGTAATAATTAGAAATAATAATAATTTAAATAATTGTGTTCTTAACTTGGTGCATCAAAATATTCAGGGCATAAAAAATAAGGAGCTGGAGGTTGAGCTGTTCATGAACAGCGTCAATGTTGATATACTATGTTTACAGAACATTAGCTTAGGGTCAGTCAGCTTCTTTTTGGCTTTCCTAATCACCAGGTTGCAAGGTCTTTTAGCAGAGAGAATTCTTCACATGGCGGTTCATTAATTGTTATTTGTAATAATCTAAAATTTAAGGAAAGAACTGATATTGCGGACCTCTCAACTGAAGGATTGTGGAGATAGCCTGTGTGGAACTCAATCGGCTTATTGTCATGAGCGTATACAGGCCCCCTCATTCTTAATATGAATTGTTTGAATCGATTATGAATCGAGCCTTGTGTAAGATAAGTGATAAAAGTAAATATATTGTAATATGTGGAGACTTTAATGTGAACTTATTAGATGTCACCAATCACAGCGGTAGAGTTCTGGAAATCTTTGTGTGTTACAATCTGTCAAATCTTTTCTTAGAGCCTACAAGAATCACGCCTGTCTCTAAGACATGTCTTGATAATATTTATACAAATGTTGAATCACTTCAAAAATACATCATCAATAATTTTAAATCAGACCACGGTGGACAAAAAGCGTTTTTTAAAATACTGGTTAAAAGAAATCTAAAAAAAGTTATAAAATGCATTCTAGTGAACCAAAAATGATTTGTATAGGTTAGAAAATATGTCATGTAGAGGATTCCGGAACTACAATGCTGTAACAATGCCAGTGAATTGTACAACTCAATATTTCATGCAATAAAAGAGGAATACGGCAATAGTTTCCAAACAAGATCTATTAAAGTAAATGATTCATTATCGTTCAGTGATTGGGCAACAGTGGGAATACACAAAATTAGGGAAAAGTTGTTTGAACTTCATGACGAAATAACATACAATAAAAGCGAGAGATTTGCTGAATATGTTAAAAACTATTCAAAAATTTTGAAACAACTAAAATGAATCATATTATTAGTAAAAAAAAGAACAGCAAAAATTTAATGTAAAACAGCTTGGAGTGTCATAAAGAACGAAATTGGCAAAATTAAAGGTCGCGATCGTGACTTACAACTTAGGATAAATGATAAAATTCTAAAAAAAGATATAGAAGTTGTTGAAGCCTTTGAAACATTTTTTAATGACATTTCAATTTCGACTACCAAATCTCTCAATGCATCTCCAACTCTTGCTCAATCCTATTGAGGGAAAATATTCCGCCTATTAATACTAGTTTAGAATTTAAATATGTTAATTCGTAAAACATTATCAAGGCATTTAAGTCGTTGGATATGAAAAAGACTGCTGATCTCCATCTGTCAGTTAAAATTGTAAACTCTTTTATTGATTGTATTGCACCGCATTTGGTACTTGTTTTTAATAAATGTTTGTATGGTGGCACGTTTCCTGATCTGATGAAAGAAAGCAAAGTTGTTCCCGTATTCAAAGACGATAGTAAATCGAACCCCACTAACTTTAAGCCTATATCTGTACTGCCGATATTAATTAAAATTTTTGAAAAGTTGATCCTAAATCAACTTTTTTACATTTTTATAGTAATAATCTAACGTCCAAAAAACGGTTCGGTTTCACACGGGGTTGCTCAACTATCGTTACTTGTGTTAAGCTTGTTGAAAAAATTTTTGATGACTGAGAAGATTCGCGGATTGCGATAGGAGTATTTTGCTATTTCTCCAAGGCGTTCGACTGTAAATCATGAAACACTGATCAGGAAGTTACATCATTATGGAGGTATGGGTCGTGCACTCGACTTGCTGGCATCATATTCGACTCATAGGCTTCAGAAGGTCGATGTCAATAACATGAGATCCTTTGTATCTGTGGTCCGCATGGGGGTGCCACAAGGATCGATCCTTGGTCCGTTTCTGTTTTTAGTTTATATTAATGACTTATCAAGCCTTATTAAGGATATTCATGAGATAATACTGTTTGTCGATGATACCTCTTTATTATTTAAAGTTAGAAGACCTCCACTCGATTATAACGATGTGAACCTTGCTATCTCCAAAATTGATAAACGGTCTACTTTAAATAATTTACTTCTTAATAGAAAGAAAACAAAATGTGTAAAATTTTCACTTCCGCGTGTGAAAAATGGATTCGGTTCTGTTTTAATAAGAAACAAGGAATTAGAGCTTGATACTACTATATTTCTAGGTCTTACTTTAGATAACAAATTTCAGTGGGGTCCTCATGTCGGCGAATTAGCGAAAACGCTTAGCTCTGTTGCATTTGCAATTAAAAAATATAAGAAATTTATCTTATATCAAAACCATCAGATTCGTTTATTTTGGCTGTTTCCATAGCTTTGTGTCATATGGCATCCTGCTTTGGGGACGTGCTGCGGATGTTCACAAAATTTTCGTTTTGCAAAAGCGGGCCATTCCGCAATTTATGGGCTTGGACCTCATGTTTCTCTTCAAAGTAATTTTAAAAAAATTGGAAATTTAACTGTGGCATCAGTTTATTTAACAAAATAATATAAGTTAAAAAAAATTTGAATGATATAATAAAAATAGTGATAGACATAATTTCAGTTCTAAAAATAAAAAAAAAAAACTGTTTACATTTTAATCGACTGCATAGGGTCACAAATCCATTTAGGGGATCTGTGTGCGCATGTTCAATAAGATTCCTGTGGATATACAAAATTTACCCTTATACAAATTTAAAGTATTTATTAAGCAAACATTTTGCACAAAAGGGTATTATATAATCTCTGAATATTTAGAGGATAGATATACATAATGAGCTCGACTTCCTACAGATTTTTTCCTGCAATAGTTTTATATAAGATTTTATTTCTATATAATTGGTTTCAAAAGAGCTATCCTCAAGTTTCTTGCTCGTTCTTTTTGAGGGATAACTGCTTTACGAACGATTGGTAATTAAAAAAAGTGGAATTAATAAAAAAAACTGAAAATTCTTTGTTATGACGTATTTTAAATGTTATAACACTTGAAATACGTCATAAATAAAATTATGATATAACCTATGAAATAAAGATATTTTAAATTTGAAATTTGGGGAATAATCAAAAATGAGGCTGGGACGAAGCTGAAAACGGAACCAGGATTAAAACATCCACAGAACTGTTAGCAAAATTGAAAGCGCAACTTAGGGCACCAGAACTGGGTTTGGGTTGATCCCAAACTCAGTTCTGATATCAGTTTCGTGTGAAAGAGAGAGTGAGATCAGAAGAAGGCTATACTATGACGAAGATCCCACACTGTGAGATGGATAAAAAGGTTGTTCGTTCATCTTTTATAAAAAATGTAAATATGGACTAAAACATCCTTTCGTCCCTTTGTTTTTTAAACTGGTGAAGTATGTGACTGACATATATTGAAAATATTTTACTAATATTTATGTTTTAGGACATGTTTTCTAATTTTATTTTTTACTTTGTCTTGGACTGTTTTCATAATTTTTAATTTTTCTTGTTCTTTTGATAATTGAATACAATACAAATCGAAATTGGTAAAGAAAAACACTTCTTTGCTTTAATTCTTTCTTGGTAACTCAACATCTGTTTTTGATTTTTTGTTTCTATGCACATTAAGTGCTTCAGGTTGGGTATGAGGTACCTGAGGTTGCCATGATATGAGGGAATTGTAATAATAAAATATTGTAAGTTAATGGCACAAGGAATTTACAGAGATGAACTGGATAATCGAAATGGACTTCAAACTATTTTAAATAAGAGTGTATCTTTATTTGAAATATACAAGGCATAATTGAAGTAAGTGCACAAAGTTCTCGCATTATCAATGACCTAATCTTTTTCGATATTTATGTACATGACACTGGACGCCATGTTACGAACATGGCACTAATCGAATCACCTTATCGAATGGGTAGTTCTCGCTGAATGATTTTGGTGGCACTGGAAGTGAGCTGCGAAACCTGCTAGGCCTCTTAATCGATGACGCTATGCCTTTTTGCGAAGTGTCTCATTGAATGTTTGTTTCTCATCATAGTCCCGAGCGAAATGCGTTGTCTCTCTTGTTTCTTCAATGTGACGCTGACCTGCACCATTATAGAAATGACGGTTAAAATCGTGGTTCTATTAGGAGTACAAATAAGTTTCCGCCATTTTTCGTCAATAAAATAATATTTATTGTGAAAAAACGGTAATCTAATTTAATGGAAGTATTGTGCATCACTTTTTTCATTTTCAGGCACCGTTCAAAATCCAAGTCTGAAGAACTCTTTATCTTTTGAGGCTATCCACGAATCAGCCCAATTTTTGGTATCTTCATATGATGTGAAGCGCTGCTCTGACAGAGCATGTGCCATTGACCGGAAGATGATAGTCGGACGGCGCAATGTCTGGTGAATACGGCGGGTGGGGTAGTACTTCTAATCAAGTGTTTTCAAATAGTTTTTCACCGATACCGCTACATGCGGACGAACATTGTCAAGTAGAATAATAATTTTGTCGTGTCTACAGTAGTATCAAGGGCGTTTTTTCTTCAGAGCTCGGCTCGATCTCATCAATTGTTTTCGGTTTAAAGTTCCAGTGATTGTTTCGTTTGGATTAAGCAACTCGTAGTACGGTAGTACCACTGATCCCACCAAATACACAGCTTGAGTTTTTTTCCATGTAAATCGATTTTGCTGTGGACGTTGACGTGTAGCCAAGTAGTCCCCATGATTTTCTTCTTTTTAGGTTATACAATGTATCCAATATCCAATTATCATAATGTATCCACTTTTCTTCACCAGTGACGATTTGATGTAAAACACTTTTTGTGCCTAGATCGTGCATTTCACTCATGCATAATCGGCGTTCAATATCTCTCGGATTTAATTCGTACGGAACCCAATTATCTTGCTTATGAAAATTATTAACGATTTTAAACGATGCGAAACTGCTTGCTGCGTGACTTCTAAAGTAAGCGCAAGTTCCTTTTGTGTTTGAGACGAATCTTCCTCCACTTCTGGATCCTCATAAATTTTTGTCCTTTCACTGCGATATTTGTCTTCTACGTCAAAATCGCCGTTTTTAAACTTTTGAAACCACTCACGACATGTTCTCTCACTCAAGGCAGCCTCATTATATGCTTCTACGAGCAATCGATGTGCCTCAGCTGCAGATTTTTTTTAAATTAAAGAAGTAAATTAAAAGTTCCTGCAATTGACGCTTATTTAGCTCAAATTTAGATATTTTTGGATAAAAAAAATTGAAGTTAATAATATAATAGGGTTATGTAGTTCTTGAATGAGAAACCTAATTTTCAAACCGGTTATCATCTGCGAATTCTAACGTAAGCGTCGTGCCATGCCATCTCTCTTAAATCGGCGAAAACTTGTTTGTACTTTTAATATTTTAGAGATTATTTTACTATATCAAAGACGCCAGTAACGAAATACATCGAGATTGGTATCAGATAATTGTGACTTAACTAAATATCATGTCACAAAAAAATTACTATGATAGTGTTATTATATTTGTAGAAATTATAGTTGAAAATTTAAAAACTATGTAGCAAGATTTTAATATATTTTATTACATTTTATTAACAATTCAATTGTACTCTCCAATATGTAGGTGTATTTAATTTTGGTGCTACGCTCTTAAAAATATTAAGGGTGAACATTTTTAGCTAAAACAATCACTTGTAAAAGTAAATAAATGTAGGTACCTACTATTTGTGTAGGATGTTCTGTTTTTGAGCATGGAATAATACTCATAATTATCCTAACTCATATTTTATATAGACTGATATCTGTTAAATAAATATATATTATATTATACAGTATGTATTTTAATAATTTTCTTTAAAAATCTTTTACTTTTTAACGGATTTCAAAAAGAGGAGGTTCTGTGTTTGTCTGCACATATGTATTTTTTTATGTATGTTCAGCGATAATTTCATCAATTTTGGACCGTATGTAATGTATCTCTGTTTGAAGGAGTATACTTTCGAGGTGGGTCCATAGTCACCAAATCAGGATCTGATGATGATATTCCAGGCAAATCGAGGGATAACCACAAATATTGTAAGCAAGTATAGAGTGTTTGAGCTGTTTTTTAGGGTTTTGCGCTTCTTAACCAAAGGACCTAAGATCTATGAAAGTACTCTTTTGCTGGTGCACTTTAATTTACACTAGATTAAGAGTAATAGTTGACATATCTACTTGTTTCTCTAGTTATAAGCGACTAAAGTGCTTATACCTATTATGTGTGGGAAACATGGAAAAAAGTGTAAAATTTTAGTTTTTTCATCTGTAGTGTATTTGTTTGTAGTAACAGCTTCGGACAGTAAGAGCATGTCGGACCTGCATTGAGCATGGTCCGACATGCTCTTGGCCATTTTTTTTCTGTAATATATACTTAATTTTAATTCCAAAAATTTAAGTCTAATCTGATATAGTATGTTTCTGCTCTCATTACTTTCACATACTTCTGACTAAAGAATATAATTAAAATTTGTATAAATGTGTATAGATTTTATGCTATATATATTATAGGTGTTAACTCTGGTCATCTCTGATGATTTTTTTATATTGATTTTTATAATTAATTATACTGTTCATTAGTCTTTATAACGATATATTATATCAGTTTGCTACTATAATAATGTAAAAGTACAGTGTAGCGCATTATTTTTAGATATTTCAGAAGTCAATGGAGAACCTCACAAGCATGAGAAATCGAGAAGAGCTGAGGGCAAACACGTCAGGATTGTGGCTCTGGACAGGACAAGTCAGTTTTAATGCGTTGTGATAGATATTTTGTTGCATATTTTTTATTTGATACATTAAACTAGTGTTTATCTATTCTCTAAAAAAATGAACCGAGTACTATTTCACCAGTTTGTTTGAATTTTGTATGTATGTTTGAATCCATAAGGTTTGAGTTGTAACTTTCAGATACGTCAAGTTCAGTAAGTTTCGACGGCAGCCAAAGCACTCCCTCCGCAATCGCGCTGGCTATCGCCGAAGCGTTGTGCTCCATAGACGAAGATGACAAACATACTGAGGAACTAAAGCAGTTGGCTATGTTGGCACAAAAACCTGTCACACTTTCCAATCTCTATGGCTTGGAGGATTTTCCTGATCTCGTCGGGTTTGATATTAAGGTTAATAATAATAACGTTTTATATATGGTATCCAAATTTGCAAAATAAATATTTAATTATATACAGCGTATTGTACCATGTAAATTTCAGTTGAATTTTGCAAAGTAAAAGATATTTAGAAATTTTATTAAGTTAAAATTTGAACCAAAAACAAGCATCAATAGGGTAACAATTAATATAATTAACAACCAAATAAAGTTCTTCAATGCATATAATGTTATAAAGTTATTAACAAACTCACTCCACTTCTTCATTTCACTCATCCATCGGTCTTACCCGTGCTCTGAACGCTGTCTTCTGCTCAACATCCCATTTGAAATTTCTATTCCGTTATCACTCACAGTTACAATTTGGACAAAGCCTGGACAAATGGTAACGCCATAATAAAATTTATGTTATATTATTCGGGTAATATAGGTTTTTTAAAATCTGTAATTGCACAAATAAGCTAATGATGAAGATAAAGTGAATTATTAATAGTCTAATTTACTCGAGGATCTTACTGAGATGATTTTTGTGATGTAACAGATGGCAATATAATACTGAGCTAAATTTTGCGATTTAATAGATGGCGTTATTTAAATAAAATATATTAGGAATATAAATGAGTTTCCGCTGTTTTGAGAAAGATGGCATGGCAGGAGGCTTATGTTAGGATTTGCAGATGATAACCGGTTTGAAAATTAAGTTGCTCATTCAAGAACTACATAACCCTATTATATTATTAACTTCAATTTTTTCTATCCAAAAATGTCTAAATTTGAGCTAAATAAGCGTCATTTGCAGGAACTTTTAATTTACTTCTTTAATTTAAAAAAAATCTGCAGCTGAGGCACATCGATTGTTTGTAGAAGCATATAATGAGGCTACCTTGAGTGAGAGAATATGTGAGTGGTTTCAAAAGTTTAAAAACGGCGATTTTAACGTAGAAGACAAATATCGCAGTGGAAGGCCAAAAATTTATGAGGATCTAGAAGTGGAGGAAGATTCGTCTCAAACACAAGGAATTTGCGCTTACTTTAGAAGTCACGCAACAAGCAGTTTCGCATCGTTTAAAATCGTTAGGAATTATTCATAAACAAGATAATTGGGTTCCGTACGAATTAAATCCGAGAGATATTGAACGCCGATTGTGCATGAGTGAAATGCACAATCTAGGCACAAAAAGTGTTTTACATCAAATCGTCACTGGTGAAGAAAAGTGGATACATTATGATAATTGGATATTGGATATATTGGATAACCTAAATAGAAGAAAATCATGGGGACTACTTGGCCATGCGCCAACATCCACAGCAAAATCGATTTACATGGAAAAAAACTCAAGCTGTGTATTTGGTGGGATCAGCTGGTTGTGGTACTGCCGTACTACGAGTTGCTTAATCCAAACGAAACAATCACTGGAACTTTAAACCGAAAACAATTGATGAGATCGAGCCGAGCTCTGAAGGAAAAACGCCCTTGATACTACTGTAGACACGACAAAATTATTCTACTAACATGTTCGTCGCGTGGCGGTATCGGTGAAAAACTATTTGAAAACACTTGATTAGAAGTACTACCCCACCCGTATTCCCCAGACATTGCGCCGTCCGACTATCATCTGTTCCGGTCAATGGCACATGCTCTGTCAGAGCAGCTTCACATCATATGAAGATACCAAAAATTGGGCTGATTCGTGGATAGCCCCTCAAAGATAAAGAGTTCTTCAGACTTGGATTTGAACGGCGTCTGAAAGAGATGAAAAAAGTGATGCACAATACTTCGATTAAATTAGATTACCGTTTTTTCACAATAAATATTATTTTATTAACAAAAAACGATGGAAACTTATTTGTACTCTTAATGTATAAATTTTGGCATCTAACAGATGGCACTATTTAAATGTAACATTGACAAATTTTTGCATCTATCAGATGGCATTATTTAAATAAAGCACAGATAAATTTTGTGGTCTAATACATAGCGCTATTTAAATAAAGCACAAATGTATATCACAATCTAACAGATGGTACTATTTAAATAAAATACTGACAAATTTTGAGAAAAATTTTGGTATCTAAGAGATGGCACTATTTAAATAAAATACTGAGATAAATTGTGCGATCTAACAGATGGCATTATTTATATAAAACACAGCTATATTTTATGATCTAACAAATGGCATTTTTAATTAAAATTCTGTATAATTTTTCGGTCTTTGTCGGGTAGTTGTAATAGTGATTCTATTTTGTGAGAGATTTGTCCTTGGGTGAAATAAAACTAATCAACTTTATCTCTATTATAATAGTAACAGAGATAAAGTTCGGACAATAGTCCGAAGTAGCACTGAAAGAAATCATTTGAAAGTGGGCGTTGTATGCTTTTATATGTCGGATAAAGCGATTTGATTCTGGAGTTTCCCCGGTCATGTAATGTACAAATTCCTGCGGAGGTGTTACCAGTGGTGGAAATCGAATTTTTTCACTCATGCAGCAAATCCCGGTGCCTCTACTAAATTTTTTCGCCTTTCAAATTTGGCAGACTATCCATTTTTCTGATTACGACGTGTTTGTGCTTGTGATATTCCTTCGTTCAGGCTTTTCGTATAGTAATGTTTTCACAGGTAGCTTTCGTTCGCGGTCGATTATTATATGAACAGCGTCGCGCTGTTTAGTTCTCTACTTCCTCCCACTTAAAATTCACTTAAAATTTCTGGATTATATTACATACTGGGTTTTTTTATACGAAATTGAATTGTATTCTTTAGGAAATAAGACAGCAAAAAAATATCTATATTTATAAAATTGAGTAATTGTTCAGTTCACTTAGCGATGGCGCTGACGTAGCCGGTTTTTCAATATGCCTGTTCATAATAATCCATTTTACATAAGTACTCGCGAGTGTTTTCTTTTGATTTGTGTATCAAAATATGTAGAATACTTTGTAGCATAATAAAGTATATATTTTCATAGTGTTTCTCAAAGTAAATACGAGAAAAATGTGCCTAAATTTTCCTTTGTCGGTTTTGACGTATAAAATTTTATTTTACGTGTTGATTTCATGTATTATTTACATAATTTATTGCATTTTAAATAATTCGTAGTCATGAATTGTGATAATTTCATCTCAGTTTAATTTTATTGTGAAATTACTATAACCATCGACGAGCGTGTAGCACGGGCGCTATAAGCGATTTTCGTGGTCATGTTTTGTTGACTTTTCAGTAAAAGTATGTAGTTTTACTATCGTATATGCAAATTTATCAAACCTATAATAACATTACGACAGAATTATCTAGCTTTTATGAAGAAATAGTGTATTTTATCGAATTAATATATAGTAAAATTTAACATAAGTGATTCTAGGTGGTTTGCACAACATTCCTATTATATTCCCATTAAAATATAATGTCTGTAACAGTGTGAGCATTTAATGTGTACTAAGAATGTAATTGTAAATTAAAAAAAAATAGTAAAATGATAAATATCAGCATTTCAGTTTATTTCACAAAGTTTTTGGTTAGGGTGCGCGTTGCATTGACACATCTAGATTAGCCACGCGCGGGACGGTAGGCAGTGGTATTCAAATTGCGCGTTCAAAAGGTTAATAAATACACTAAGTACACTTAAACACTTTATATTCGATTTATATTCAATCACTCTGTATTACTTTTACTGCGTACACTTAATTGGAACGAGGTTCCTAACGGCGGGCTTGGAGGAGATAGGGATTTTGCTGCGCGACCGAACTGAAAAAAATGTGATCGTAAAACCGTAAGAAAAAGTCCGTGGAATAAAACCGTTAAATGAGACGTGCGCAGGCGCGACAGTCATATACACAAGCGAGTAGTGTATTATACCTTTCTCTTTCCCCCTCTTTTCGTTCTTTCATCCCTTCTCTCTCTCTTACCTCCACCCCGCCAGTGCATATTATATGCTCATGAATTCATGTACAATCACGTGGCTAATATTCACATTATAGATACATTTTACTCGTGAGTAGTCACGTTTATTTTCATATAATTTCAAATCGTCAAAACAATAATAAATATAGTAACAATAGCAAGTGAACTAACAAGTGACTTGAATGCAATTGACAGTGATAGTAGTGGGAAATTATTCTATTTCTATGTAATTTTGTGTTGTCAAACAAAAATAAAGAGACATATTTTGTTATTTTAGTTGATAATTTGAATTACGATTTTTTTTTATTTTACGTAATTTATTTTATTTCCTAAAATACTGAATTTCCTAAATACTTTCCTGTACTTAAATAAAAACTAATCAGCAAAATTTAAGAGAAAAATCAAGAAAACCTACATAAAATTGAGCACGATTTTTTTTTGCAAATTGTATCGATTCTACATTAGCCGAAGGAATTTCGTTCCTACCTGGTGTCCCACGACACCACATTTTTTTTTGATTACTTTTACATACTCACAACAATATTTTGAAGTTTTCAATTTGTTCTAGTGCTTTTCTTCGTTACTGATAGGTAACTGATATTCGGACCCACGATGAATCGTGCTTTACACACCTTAGCAATATGTATTTTGGAATGTCACAGAATATTCTTAAACCTTTTGGACTGATAACACCACATTAATAATGCTCATGAATGTTGCAGATTGTTTTAAAAGTTTGTTGAATGTTTCAGACTATTCGCGAAGAGTCTAAAATATTTTGGAAAATTTTCGATGAAGATTAGTTTCGTTTTTATCTAAGGAACGTATTTTTGGATTTATAAAGGCTAAAACTTTCGCTTTCTAGAAATTTCTGCAACATTTCAAACTGTACCAGGATGTTTTCAAATTTTTGGGAATAGTCAGGAACTTTCAAGAACATGTATAACATTCTTGATCGTAATTTACTTTGCCCAAAGTAACTTTTCCTGAAACAATATAAAGTTTCTTTAAGAAATTGAAGCATGGTATATCAATGATTTATGATTTAGAGCGATACACCAGCCACAAACGCCGAGCGGACGAGCGACGCCGCGGCGTTGACAAGTCAAATACTTATGAGTGCTGCGGGCAGGGACAGTCTCAGGGTAAGAGGCTGTAATATATTCTTAAAGTATTTTATTTGTCTGAAGTAGAATCAAACAGATTGCGACATTTCATAAATTAGATTTGATTTCAATAATGTAATACATTTTATAATTTTAGAATTTACTGTACAACTGCGTAAAGTTAGGTCGTAATCATAAAAGCATCCTTACCGAGTTATACGCTTTTGCTGTTAATAATGTTCACATTAAAAATCTATATTGTTCTAACAGCTCAGACTGGCATGTAAAATTAATTTTGAACAGATTTTTACAACAGGAAGTCTTTTATGACGATACTTCGTAATTGTTTATTCCTTGTGGCGACATCTCTTGATAAAGCAATAAACTCCTTATTATAAAATAAGAGATGTGACGAACACAGATGGCGCTATCAGATATTTTAATTTTCCAGGTAATTTACGACCATTTGCAACTGCACTCCGAATGGCTATACAAAGAGCTGGGAATACAGGAGCCGGCCGCGAACACCGCCGAAAACGAAATATCTCTGAATAAAGCCCCACTCCTTTACATAATGTTTCACATCGGCAGGCGGCCCTTTGATCAAGTATGTATGAAAAAAGTTGAACGGAAGGCCCGCAGTCGCGTATTATTACAGGGCGCGGCATTTACATCTTTATCCCTCTTATTTCTTTTCTTTTCTTTTTGTGTCTGTGCGCGGCCACATTAGTGCAGTTCTTCTGTTTTGATTTGTTTCATCGTGGGAACTCAAAGCATAACTCTTTTTAATCGTGTTTTTAATATTGTAGTAGAGTAGCAGTGGAGAGGTGAAAGCTAGTTTAGGACTTGAGAGTTAAATGTAGTGTCCCCCATATTTATTGTCATTTAGTTCTAATATAACGTAGTTATTTATAACATAATTTATATTGCAAATCGTACAGTATCGATCGTGTTAATAAATAGTGGCTAATATTATATGCTTATCAGAATTAATTATGTCAATCACAAAATATGATTATGATAATAATGATAAAATAGTGACTAAAACGCACACTTAAAAACCTATCGTAGTTTATAGACAATTTTAAACTTCTACACCTTAAAGGTTTAACAAAGACTATTTGGGTTTTCGATAGGTTTTCATCAAAAGTACTGAAGGGCGGTGGAGGTATAGAGGCAAGCCTGCTGTACTAGCTTTTCAATAAATGCTGGAATAGCGGGAGGGTACCTAATGATTGGTTTAAGACTCATTATATCGCTCTATAAAAAGGAAAGACTCACGGCAGGTTTGCACAAATTACCGCCTTATATGCCTTCTCAGCGTCGTCGGCAAAGTGTATGCGAAAATCAGTATTGAAAGAGTTGTGAATGAGGTTGGAGACAAGATTTGGGATGATCAAGCGGGATTTCGAAAGGGGATAAGGTGTACGGACCAAATTTGTTCTCTGCGAAATATTACGGAAAAAAATTTGACCAATGACCAAAAGATTTTCTGTAGTTTCGTAGATCTAGAAAAAGACGTATGATATAGTGAAAATAAATAAACTATTGAGAACCCTATCCATGTATAGTGTGAGTTCCTGATTGCTATAGGCATTGCAATCCTTCTACAGGGGTTTCAGTGCTTGTGTCAGAATAGATGGGACATATACTGAGTAGTTCGACATCCGCGGGGGTGTCAGACAGGGATGTATATCTTCGCCGTGACTATTCAACCTATTCATGTATAGCTTCCTATATGATTTGAAAGAGTTATGAGTGTGGATTAAGGATGGATGAACCGTCTGTCAAATGCTTCTTGTACGCCAACGACCAAGAAATCCTTGCGCTGTCGGCGTGCGAGCTGTAGAAGATCGTAACTAAAGCGAATGATTTTGTTAAAAGAAGTATGAAGATAAATGTCAGCAAGACTAAGGTGATGGTGTTTAAAAGAGACGAAAACATGACTGAATGTGATATATATATATATATATATATATAGAAGGCGAAAGAGTCAAACAAGTGAAAGAGTTTGTGTACTTCGGTAATGACGGTAAACATGATAGAGATATCGAAAGGAGAGTGAATGCGGGAAATAAAGTGAATGGAGCCTTGTTTGCTACTATGAATAGTAAAAGTGTCTCACGACAAGCGCATTTGACCATTCACAATGGGGTCTTGATCCCTAACCTTATGTATGGTAGCGAAAGCTGGGTATGGCAAAAGAAAAATTAAAGTCTGACCAATGCGGTGGAAATGTGATCTCTGTTAGTAAACGTTGAGTTCTCGGAAAGATAGATGTAGAAAGTCAGAAAGCGGTGTGGTGTGAAAGAAGATGTGGTAACTAGAGTAGGACGAGGTATGTTGCGGTGGTTTGGCCGTCTGGAACGAATGAATGAAAGTAGAGTGACAAAACAAATGTATAGAACGAATGTGTGTCATGGAAAGCTCGGCAGGAATTGCCTTCTTTACAGGAAATTCTGTACAGACAGTGGCATATTAAAAAAGGGCCAAAATTAAACTACCCGAAACCGACGAACTGGCATCAAATAAAAAAAATATTGAATGTAATTAAGCAAGACATATGCAAAAATAGCATTATGTGGATATCTGTGGTCTCTGTCTAGCCTTCTGGGAAATAGGCGTGAGTTTATATTATTATTATTTCTTGGATTTTCTGCATGTCATGTTTCAGTTTTTTCCAGAAAGTACTATTGCTATCAAGTAGGAGTTAAGTACAAGTGTGGAAGGCGTTTATTTTAATATTATTCCAGTCCCAGTGAAGGAATTTCAATTTATCTTCACTAAAATTAAACATGGATAATATTATAATCTGTGAAAAATCGTTTAATTTGGAATTAGAGCTTACTTGATGTTATTTTTGAACAAATGTAATTTGACTTTTCATGTTTTACACAGACTTACATAGACAAATTAGGTACAGAATGTATAAAGTCCAAAATTGAGGTATAGAAAATCAAACATGGAAATCAGATATGCTGTTGCTAAGTTTTATTAATTACAATATACTGCCTTCACAGTACTTACGTGAAGAATGGCCGATGCCTTGGAGCCGTTTGGTACAGACTGCTAAGGCGTGGTCGGGCGTGGACGGCGCCAGGGGGCACGTGATGAGGCGGCATGACGTGAGGCACAAGACCCACAAGAACAACAAGGCGTTGCGGGAACTCGGCGAGATATTCAAGACGCCGGCTCAGGGCGTTCTGTGAATGTTTAAAACGTCAATAGAAAGGGAATTCAATGTTTCAAGCCGTGAATACTTCAAACGTAAATGAAATGGAATGGCGACTTAATTCCTGGTATCGGAGCTTACAAGGACATTGAACTAATACGCACTTTGTCACATTTTAGATGTTTACTTCTAGTTCTTTTACCATATTCTTAGCTGCTCTATTCGTTTTTCTGACTGTTGCTTGTGGCATTTTCTTCCGTGAAAAATGCGAAATCAAGAGTAAGAGTACTATGGTAAATATTGTGATCAACTCGGATGCAGCATTTTTATGTGCCAGCTGCTCAAAGGATGAAGTACCACACTCTTACAGAATACGGACGTGAAGGAGCAGTTTCCGCTGTTGCGTTTCGTCCAGTGAGTGATAGTGCTGATAGCCCACTTTCTCCTCCAAAACTCCACTCTCTCGCCATCAATCAGATATTAGATACCTGAGACATCGGCAACGCACCTATGATTTCTTTGCTTGTTTCCATGGGCAGCGATGACCATCTACTCTTTAATGGCTCGCTTGATAGTTTGCCTATCTAAAATGCTATATATATATATATAAAAGAGATTGCTACGTCATATTTAATATCACATGTTTGTTACTTCGTCATTTCTGGCTTATTACGTATCGACTAATAAACATTATTATGTACGTTTTGGGTTTCATTATTTTTATCACATCCACTTAGAAAATACATCAACACCAGAAAAAGACATGTACTCTGAGTTGAGCTTACGAAAGTCTAACGTAAACGTAAGTATTAAAGGAATATATGATGCAACAAAATTCATCTTCCTAAATTAAAAATTTATAATACGTACCTGTCTGGCAGTCATCAGTTAACAATATGCACGCGGCCTGTCGCGCCGCCAACCCAGCGGGTCACGCCGCTTAATCGGACGGGAACGCCGCGTACCTTATCATCTTGCGTGGCTTGCATTATTTTAGGTTACGGTATATGTCAAGGATTCCTCTCTGACCTCAAACACGTTTGGATGAGCTGTGGTCCTTTCACGTAAAAGCTACACACCTGCCGGTTGCCTATGATGACTGAAGAAATTTAAACATTTCGGTGCTATAAAATATTATGCATTTTGTACGGTTACACAAAATCAATAGGAACGTAACGTAATTGCGTAGCGTAGGATATAAAATATGTGGGGTTCGAATCTCAGCCATTAGATAAATACAAATATGAATATTTTAAATCATGTTAATAATATATTGAATAATGAGATAAATATGCATTGTGCTCATGGAAACGAGACAAACTAGAAAATTTAATAATACGACCTTTAAAACAAAATCGTTAATAAATGAAAATCAAGTCAAACATGAAATCGTTCATTAAAACATATTGTAGGACTAAATTTGAAGAATGGTTTGAAATACTCACATGTTCTTACGATCGAGTCTCCTTTGAAGCTTCAGTTGTCTGTAGGTACCGAACGCTCAAGTTAACGGGAGTAATTTTGAAGTGAAACTTCTTTAGGCTCGTAGGAGGAACACTTGTCCTGCAAAAAAAACACGTTCGTCTGTTACGATGCTACTATATAAATTATGTTAGACTAGTTTAAACGTAATCTATCACGTTTTTTATAGCTGCTATAAACCTTTGAATGCAAAAGTGTATAATTTTAATTCTATCAGTGGAAATGGAAGTTTTTTTTGAAGAACGAAATGAAAAGACTGAAGTCAATTATTTCATGTCTATTCTGTGGCAGTGAGTCCTCTCACCGGACGGCTAGCCCATTTTCGTGCTGCAGCCAAGTCAATCACAACATGGTTCTACCATTACCATTACCGTTACCGTTACCGTTATAACATTACCGTGGTAATACCATACCGAAGTCTAATAATAATTATAATAGACAACAGTAATAATGAAATTGATCATAGTATTTGTACTTACCTTTTCAATGAATTATATTTCTTTGAAACGAATGAAAATTATTCTAATTTTTTAAGCATCAAAGAAAATAATTATTTTTCGACTGCGCGTTGTGTCGGGTTTTGATCGCCCTCTGCTGAGACATATCTTTCCACAATCTCTCTATTGTAGATTTAGGGGTTCGGTCCAAGCCCTTATCGCTGGCCTGATGCGGGTTGTGCGTCGCTAACGACCGTTTTCGCTAGTATGGGCCGACGGCTTAGGGTGTTCTGCGATGCAAGAAGCGAGTGTTAATTAATCCGAATTAAGCTAAAAATTTCGATAATGAATTCGTCCGAAGTCAGAATCGAATGCTTACTGGTTCGAAAGCATCGGCTCTTGGCTACCGAGCCAACGCCGCTCGGGCTATACCGCGACGTGAATTACAAATAAACAATTAAACAGTCATTCAAGCAGAACACCTAACTGTTGCGATGTCTATGGTCAGGCGAGGCGCGTGGGCGACGACGTCGCGGCTGTCGCAGATAGCGGGACAAAGCGGCCGCCCCTTTGTCTCGTCGGTGCTCGTCCGGAATCCGAGCCATAGTCGATGTGGTATCTCGATTGACGATCGCATGCGCTAACAATGGAGCCCTTAGCGGCAGTTACATCGGTGTAACTACGAAACTAGTGTCCTGTATAGAATTACATATTTTCTATTTTAATGTATTATTTAGTTAAAATGGAGCATATCATTTTATGACTTACTGCAGAAAACAAAGCTTTTTGAAGTAAAACTTCTTTAAGCGCAACTTAAGAGCAAAAGTAATCTTTTAAGTCTTCATTTAACATGAAGTTATTTGTTGACGTGAGCGTCAAAACATTTTTGAAAAGGCTTATTAATTGTCGCAAAACATCTGTATATATCTCCTGATATAAAACTTATGGCACAAAGTAACAGCCATATTCTAAGAATAGACGAATAATCCTTTCCTAATCACGAATTAACGTATCGCACTCTATATCACTGACCGGGAGTGGGTCAAAACAGCGTCTGAATATTAACAACGCGCGACAAATAAATAACCTATTCCAAAATAAATTAATATGCACTAAAAAGTAAAAAAATGCATATTCTTCTACAACTTAATAATTAACTTACTTTTTCTACTCATCAATATGCAGGTACGATCTGTGATTACCACGCAAGAAGGTAGGTAGGTACCTACCCACTTCCAATTCAACCCGACACATACCTATGAATAATAAACAATGATCAAAATATTTTTTGACTTCTCCTAAGTAAAATGAAATGAAAAATATTAGACTACTTAAAATAAAATCAAATTATTACGATAATATAATGTAGTTACAATTATTGTTATTTTTGGAGTCGGTGTCAGCCAAGGAAACGCTACAAAATATCTTGCAATAGACACACATATATAATAGAATATAATGTAGTTGTAGTACATCCTTTCTAATAAAAAAAGAATCATCGAAATCGGTTACCGTAATATTGAGTTATTCGTCCATTTGTCGCGCACATACCTACTTAATACAAATTTAAGATTTATATGATTTTCTCATAGATGTCATTGTCAGAAATGAACCAAATTAAAATGGGATCACACGTGAAGCATCAGCTTTAAAATAAAAAAGAATTATCAATATCAATTCACCCAGTCGTACGTTCTGAGGTACATAAAAAAATACTGTCGAATTGAGAATTTTTTCTTTAATTTTGAAGTTGGTTAGAAATCAGCCATAATTTCACAACGAAGAGGGTTAAATAAGCAAGTTATTTTTGTATCGACTTATAAAATGTTCCAACATGTAAACTGAACAATAAAATGTGCATTTAAAATTTGAAGTGGTTAGTATTCGTTAGTAAATTAGTAAAAAAAAAACCACTTGCATTAATAAATAATCATCTGATATTAGATGAGCCCGCGGCTCTTTCGAGGTGGCAATAGAATAAGTGTTTTCATTTTTTTACCGACAGATCTCTTAATACGCCGCATGTAAATTAACTGTAAGTAAACTATTTAAATAATAATCATTCTCTCGCCCGTGTGGCTGTAGAATGAATTCCTTCATCTTTTGTGTTGAGCGATCTCTCTTTTAAATATTCTTATATTTTAAATATTGTTCTCTGTCGGTGCCAATAAATGTTCTCGTTCTTAATTGTATTCCCGGTTCTACTCTTGATTCCATTCTCATTTCTGCTGTCATTCTAGCACAGGTCTTGTTTTCGATTCTGATTCACTGTATCGAATCTATACGAAGCGATCAATGAATTTTCAGTATAAAAATGTCCCAACCTCTTTTACACTTTAAAATATTGGTCAGAAACACTTACAGGAAGTAAAAATAAATAAATAAATAATAATTTGATTGCTATGAAATAAAAAATGAACAACCCAGGAGATTTATTTGCTGAACATGAAGCACTGAAGACGATTGTGATCAAATATTTGGACAGACATGAAGAAGTATTTTTTATATGAACTCGAAGAAATTAATAGATCTACTAGTAAATACGTTGAGCTTATCTCAAAGGACAGTGTTGAAAAGTAAATGAAAACGACATCTGTATTTGTTTATTTTCGTATCTGTATCGAGAACTTATTGAACGTCCCTCGAGCCGTTCATCTGTATATATAAGCTTTATATTTAAAAATACTGACAGTGTCTCATGTCGAAAACTATCTTAATATTTTACAGAAAAAGGTTTTTCATGGAAATGAAGCAAATCTATAAAAAAAAACCATTACAAGCTGTTACAAATTTCCTAGGTTCAGTATTTGTTTCAAATAATGATTATTTAAGATAGCCAGAAATCATTAAATTGCAACAATTATTTTTATCTGTCTAACTTCCATTTAGAGTTAGATAAGTAGCTACTCGTGGCCACTTACGATTTTTAAATTAATTGGAATATCTATAATAACTCCAAAAAAACCTATACTACAATTAAATGTACAAATTAGGCGCACTTATATTTTTCTATCATCATTTCAACTTTTAATTTTCTTTAAAGGGTAGATATTGTTTTCAGCACGACTTTTGAAAATAGAGTTTTCATCAGATCTTTACGTTTTAGGCTCCTAGAAGCGTATCTGTATGCGCGTGTGATCGCGCACACGCGTGCGTGCGTTGAAAGATGTTCAACCTGAGCATGAAAAAGCAATAAATCAATCTTTTGAGCATGATGAGTTTAACAAATTACTACTCACTTATTTTTAAAACTTTGAACTCAAAAGTAGTAAGAAGTTTCAGGGATGGTCTGGAGGGTCGACCGTGTTTTAAGTTTTCGAGCTTAAAATCAGACAATGTTTATAACTCAAGGAGCTTAGACAAACATCGTAAAGATCATAGCGGAAATTTTCAGGGATGGCCTGCAGAGTTCACCTTTTTATTGATTTTTTTATACTCGTAAAAAATTTGAATTAACAAAAACTTCGTTTTCCAAATTCATGATATTGTTTTATTGAATTAGCCTTCCTAATTGTAAGAATATGTGTAAACTGATTCTAATTTCCCAGTCCGTCATAGCACACAACAACCACGGCCCGCAGAAACTCATGTACACGTTCATTTATGAGAGATCGATTGAAAAGCATTATAAACACGACAATGAAACTAGATGCAGCAAGAAACAATACATTATCAGGCGTCTACGCCATCTGTGACGGCGGTGCGCCGGGCCGGGCGCGCGCTGCAACGATCGATGGCTTTGAAGTGCTCAAAGGTGATGTGGGCATTGTACTGGTACGGAATGTTTATTCTTCATTTGCCCCGTCTATCGTTAGAGTAAATTTGAATATTTATTTACAGTTGTCTTGTGGTTATGTTTTTATGCAACAAACTTGTATAAGGTAGAAGTTGGTATATAAATCCAATCTAGAAACGAATAAGTGTGTAATAAAGTTTAATTGTTCGTTATTATGTTAATTACGTGTAATTTACGTTTAAAGGCTAGCTCGGAAAGTTGTTACGATCAAAACTTCAAATCGCACATGAACAGCGGCAACGAGGACCTTACTATGCATAAATCTTTGCACGTCAGAGAAGTGCAACAAACATTATCGGTAAAGAAATAGTTAAACGTGTCGTGCACGATATTTCCGCCTCGGCACGACACGGTCATTAAACAATTTTATCTAGGAAATTATGGGAATAATCCACATACACGCTGTTCGCGACATGCAGCGCCTGCTAGCGGAGTAATTTGCAACTTGCTGTAATTTTGTTTGCCATTGTAAATATAATTACGTTAGTCATTCGTTACATTTCTTTTCTTCACATGAAACTCTGTTTCAGAATAAAAAAAAATAGGGAAGATTGCAAAGTAGTTGTGTAATTAAAGTTAGCGTTTCTGTACTACGGTGGAATTGTTCCTGAATCGAATTTAATAAATAAAAAGGATTTTGTTTTAGTTTGAGATTGTAGTAGCGAGTAATCAATAGAAAATAATATATATAAAATTTATTAGGTAAGATGTGTACGCTGACGGACAAGGTAACGAGAAGTGTTTAAACTCAAGTCGATAAAGAAAGTAACGCATTTAAGGTATCGTAATTTTTTATGGTTTCTTCTTAAACTTAAATTACATATCATAAAAATGTGCAACCCATGTAGCACCGTTTTTTTTAATCTTCTAATTTTAATTAGAACCTCTTCCATCATTTCCTTTTAAACTGACATTTAACAAATATCACTTTTAAAATAAAATTTGTGTTCCATATCTCCCTTTAAACCAGAGATTCACAAACTCTTTTGTTTAATAGACCACTTTCAAAATTTTGCTGGATCCGGTGAACCCCCTGCAGCTACATCACTACCAATTTCTAAATCTCGAAAAAAAAAAGTAAAAATTAGATCTATCTATGGAAACTAACGTTGTGGCTAAGTTTTAACGACGAATTAACAGTTTTCGAAAAAAAAAAGGTTACAATTGATTGCTTGATAGGGTTAATTATTCGATAATAAAATCAACTAAACAAATTGTCAATTGAATTTCAATTGATTGTGCTGTGAGTTTCAAATCTTTACCTATTTTATTAGGATGAACACCTTCTTAGATGATCTTCCAGCTTTAATGGTTTCATAGAGTCATTGCTCAAAACTTTTTTGCATAAAAGGCGATCGTTTGTCTGCCTTTGATGAAAGAAAACCAAATTTTAAACATTCAACACTGTACTGACGACATTTCTTAGATTCAGCCATGTTTTGTATCAATTACTTAACTGTAAATAAATAAAAAAAAAATCTTGTTAGGAATCTTAAGGCGATTCGAACTTAACAAGATATCTATTTTAACATATTATGATTAATCAGTTATTATAAATATTATGAAATAAACAAAGTTCCGGCTGCAAAATGTTTCTAATTATTAAAAGCAATAAATCGCTAAGATCCATAACAGAGTTTTATGAAAACGGCTGAATATATTTTAATGTTATATAAAATATTTATTTCATTTATTATATTTTAATATATTTCTGTAATTTCTGTAGAAACTTTCAAACATAATTTTGATACCAAAACTCCGCAATAATTAAATGAATTAGATAGATAATAAAAATAAAGTAGGGATGAAAGTTCAATCTTTCTCGGCTTAAAACTGTATTCATATAACAAATAGGCAGATAGGTACTTATTTTTCCCACACTGGCAATCACTAATATTGATTCACTTTACTTTTCGAAAGTCCGGAAACAAATTCAGTTACTGGCCAACACTAATATCGATTCACTTTTCTTTATGAAATTGCAGAAATAAACTTTGACATCCGTATTTATATTGGTGAAGAATGAAACACGTTCATGTAAGATTGCAAGCACATACACCACAAGTCGTATTAATTTGCACGTCAGAACAAGCGTTGCGGACGGGACGGCGGCCGGCGCGGCAACGACAAGTCTCGACGCGTTATACTGAATATGGAATATGCAAGTTTTTTACAAGTAACAGTCGCTGAGCTTCGTAAAATATTATCTGCCTAAATTGATAAGAGAAGTCAAGTCAACATTTTAGTTCTTCACTATCGAAACCAATTTAATTTTCATGCACCCCCGCTTACGATTTTGGACCCCCGTCGAGTCTCTCGTGGACCCCTGGGGGTCCACCTCGACCACTTTGGGAAATACTGCTTTAAACGGTTGTTCGAGCTAAAACCCATTAAAAGAAAGACATGAAACGCAAAATTAATTTTAAAAGTGATTTTTAGTTAAAAATGAATTTAAAAGGAGGTGGTGATAGAAGCCCCTAAGCTATTTAAAATTTTAAATATTTCTACCTGAGTTATTTTTATACTTATCTAAAAAATAATATTACTGAGTTTTTTTTTAAATGGTTTTTTAATTTGTAGCATGGAAAATAGTCAATAGTTTCTTACAAATAAGTAGTTATTTTGTACAATTACATTCATCACGGTACAGTAGATTCAATTCTCCGTGTATAAAGTAGTTAAAAATGCATTATCGATGCAGCGTATTTGGAACTTGAAATATTTTTGAAGCGCGGCGAGCGGCGGCCATCGCGGCCAAGCGCCCGACGTAAATAGAAGAGCGCCCGCCGGTGCACGCCCTTTATTAACGTCAGACCTACCGGACTAGAACACGGAGAGACGTGGAGTCGATTGTAAATAGTTGATATTGCTTTACTATTACGATTTTAACGTTAAATCGCGTCTTACATATGGGACAAAGCGGTGTTTAGGACAGAGTCACCGACATGAGATACGTTCCAAATAAATGGTTATTTCTCAGTCAGTAACCAACGTTTATTTCAAACGATTTGTGTTAAAAATGAAGTTGGCTCAAATATGATCCTAAAAATATTATTTATTTAAAGGCACTATGAGATCTCAAAACCGGCTAATTTATTTTCAACTCATGCAGCTTTTACGAGGAAAAGTGAAATATTCATGCAACTACTACATATTAAGATAAGATAACGATTAATATATATATTTTAATATAAACTATCTGACGCTAAATATGCTTTGTGATAACTAGGTTTTTATGCTACAATAGCGTCTCAAAAGTCAGTTCAATGACATCTCGAGGACAATCATGAGTTTCAAAATAAAATCCTCCCAAAACCTCCTAAACACAGTCGATCGATAATGCTGAAAGTTAGAAATCAAATCAAAAATATTTTTATTTCCTAGGTAATGAAATCACATGTGAAATACGTCATTAATAAATTATTTTCGATATACCACCCATCCAAATGCTGATTCACCTTGAGAAGAATGGGCAAGAAACTCAAAGGTTGCTGTTTTTACTCATCAATACAAAGGATTGAGTAATTAATAATTTAGTCGACATTTAAAAATATGAAGTAACCTAATGGCCGATAGGTTCAATCCTAAGAACTTTTTTTCATTAAGATATTTTGACACGGAATAATAGCCTTTGCCATATAAATTTCTTGTAACGAAACGTTTAACCCATCTGAAATAAAATGGCAAATTTTGAATTTCAGCTGTTTTAAATGTTTCGTTTCAGCTGGGATCTTATTATAAAACATACACATTGCCTCTTAAACGGTTTACTAACTTTGCTGAGACGAGTTTTATGAGCAACAAGATTTTTCTTATGTCTAGTGTTAATAAATAATATAAGAGTTAAATCAAGGAATAACATATTTTGCCCTTAAGGTTATCAGGGACAAAAGTTTTCATTCTGCCTTCTTCTTGTCTGATATTCTAATATATGAGATATTTTTAATAATCTGAAATCATAGGGATACCTATTATATCCTATATACATACTATATCTGTCTACAATAAAAACATGTTTCTAGAACAAGAAATAAAAAATATTTTCATTTATTTTTATTTTTTTAATATCATTTATACTATAAACTTTGAATAATACTAATGCATTTAATGTAATAAATTTATGAATAATGAATAAATTTACAATTTACTCGACCAAAGTCCAATATTTGCGACACACACAGTTATTGTGCTAACAAAAATATTAAAGTTTGTACGTTATTTGTAATATCGAGATAAGATATATTCTACTAATATTATAAACGTAAAATTTTTATGTTTCGATTTTTTTTACTCAATTACGTTTCAATCACTGAACAAAATTAGTTGAAATTTTACGTTAATATTGTTTACATATTAGAATAATATTCATATAAGCTATGGTTTATCAGGATCCTTAACTTTTGATCGTGGATTCGCGTGTTTGGTCGTAGAACAAATTCTTTACTCATGACGATTGTTTATTGGTAACAATAATGTTTGGAAGAGGTTCAAGCAAAATATCGGTTTAGAATAAAAATCGCGAGCAGGAATGGTATCGGGATCAAGAGCGTAAGTAAGATTGTTTCATAATAAAAAAAGTAGCGGCATTACGTGTGTTTTCGATGTATGAATATGCGTTCTTTTGGTAGAGAATCGAGGAAGGGACGGAAATCAAGATCATGTTCAATAACGTTATCGATCGATGTAGGAGATGAAAGAATTCGTTTTGTTCACGCGGCAAGAACAGCGGGCAAATTATGTATATTTTGAACAAAACCAAAATTTGGATCAGGACCATAATGGGAATTAAAAGCGGAATCGGGACTGAAATCTAAAGACGGAACAGCATGAGGGGTCATGGTTGACAGCGCGTCAGTCGATACAAGAGATGAATGAATTCATTCAGTATTCACGCGAGCGGAGCCGCAAGAAAACTAGTAGATTAACAATTAACTTCCAAAAAATTCACAGGTAGCCGTGATGCATTTTCTTAGACTGAATCACTAGTTTTTACAAGACATTAGACTACATGTCAGCAATATTTAGAAAAACTTGCATGTATTTCTTGCGATACTTACATTTTTATATAAGTAATATATCTTGAGCTTAAAATATAATACTGTAATAAAATTGATTTCTAGGGTTTTTTAGTATTTCCGTATACCCAGGTATACATTTTTCCCCTGCTTGTACTTTCTTATACCTGATACAAGGGCTTGAAATTCAACAATTTTAATCGAGATTACAACTAAGATTAGAATGAGAATTGAAATCCAAATTCAAATAATTCCAACAAGAGTCAAAATAACATACCAGTTGAAGAACACATTAGTGCTTTCTTTTTAGGAAAACTATCCCCACAATATTTTTTGTCAAATGGCAAAAAACCTGTGTGCTTATTAAGGAATTTTTATTTTTATCCGGAAAAATACAAACTTTTGTTAATACTATTATACTGGACGACTGATATAGTGTCCAAATTTTGAATCCGTGTATCCGATAGTGTCCGCTATCGAATTTTTATGTGTGAACCGACTCTAAACATTTCCGAATGCCCGAGGCAGCATTCGGATCGAACGCTTGCAGCGTCCCGACGGACATTAAACATTTTAAAGCGCCGGTCAGTTTCAGATGGCGTGATTACGAGTGGCTAACCGAGAAATACTATTTTTTTTTAGAAAATTGTTGTAGTCGCGCCAGCGGTGGTGGGGGGTCATCACAAATGTCTTTCTGATATAGAACGACGTAAAAAGACATTATAAGGAAATTCGGAAGAGTTTCGAGTTTGAGTAAGAAATAACCAATCGTCAAGATAAGTGTTGGAATTTGATTTCCAAACTTCTATGTCGTTTTCGAAATAGCTGCTATGGCCAATATTCCGAACAGTAATTCACAATTTTTCGTTTTCACAAAACAATTTGTGTTGCCGATGAGGATGTAAAATAACAATTACACCATTTGTGACATTTCAAAATATAAGCCATCACTAAATCCAAAAAAATTAAGGTATAACCTGTAATTTACATGTTTACAGGGACACGCATTTTCGTTTCAGCATCTTGTATACTAATATTTAAATAGTTATAAATATAAATGTCAAATGAGATCTTAAATATTTAGTTGTGGTTTATATATATATGTATACATTGCTGAGGTAGAGCCGTGTAGTGGCCAGCTTGGCTGCAGCACGAAAATGGACCGAATTGATCGGTAAAATACCACATTTTCACAGGATATAGATGTGAAGTACAGTTTTCGCTTATCGTTTCGTCCAGTGAGTGAGAATCCCGGTGGACCACTTCCCTCTGTCACACCATTCCTACCTCCACCAGCCCACACTCTCCCCATCGTGTAACTACAGTTTTATTAATTATCAATGTTTAATTAAAATTTAATAAAACACTAAAGTATATGCTCAATGATCGTTACACATAATATAAGTTAATCTAAATATATAATGGAGTTATATACTTCGTATCTGTACACTAAATATTTTTACAAAATAAATAGTGGCTAGGAGGGAAACGGCGAAGGTCAAAAAAATTCGAAAACTTTTAAAGGGACATGGGCCCTTTTTGGGATAGGTGAAATCTTTATGAGTTCGCTTCACAGTTCGGATGTATTAATACTAATAATAATATGTGCGAAAATTTCTTTATCTATGTTCAGCGATTTTCGTATGAGTAAAATCCTTTGAGGTTGAGTCACCTATATGCTAAAGTTAATAGTATATATACCGTATGGAATCGATCATACATCTTTCCGCAAACATTCGTGATTTCCCTCTTTTTTAGAAAAACTTTGCCAAAATAACTATAATAAAAATATAATTATAAATAAAATACAAACAATCCTATTAAATGCGCGGCCAGACCGCGAGCACGGTCGTCGGGTTGCGACTCCACGTGACAAACTAGAATTCTGCTTTGCGTACAGGTTCCGTGATGTACTTTGTACCGCGGTGTGATTAGTTTTTAAACTTAAATATTAATCACACACAATTTATTTTCAAAAAACGTTTTGTAGTGAGAAGATAAAAATATAACTGCGTTTGCACAAAGATAAATGACAACTAAAAAACTGTAACGTCTTTCGCGTATACACATTCACTGATATAATAATCCTTGAAATGCGTTTAAAGTAAATAATAAAAAATCTACCATCATGTTTTTGTCAATACCTTTTTTGGATATTTAGAAACACAGCTCAACTTGTTGAACCTGTTAATTTCTTAGCGCTTACTTTTACTTAATTAAAGTATTAAAATACAAACAAAACTCGTTAAAACCTTATTGTGAAAGCACCGGGTGAAGGCTGAGTCGTGTGCTGCCTATTGATCGCTTGGGGCAGCGTGCGGTTGCGTCCGCGCCGCCCTGTGCACCACACTGTGCACCAAGGTCACTCACAATGAACGTACTGCACAAACAGCACGCGACCCCTGGGCCATTGTGCTGCAGACATGGGCCATTCATCTGAGGATAAACATTGATTTACTCGATTTCATGTAACACGTGTCGCACGGAGCGCATAATAAAATAAATTTTAAATGAATAAATACTTGTGTTCCTAACAAAAGTTTGTTTGTTTTTACTATCTGCATCAAAAGAAGTATTTTTATGTCTTACAAATAATCAAACACATTTCAGACATTTCGAAATCATCAAATAATTCATGCAGTCATAGAAGAACAGTGTACGCATTCGTAATACCTAACAGCGTTTCGGCCATCGAGCGCCCACTGCTGGACGTCGGGCTGCCCCTAGATTTCCACGACATACGGACCAGAGCCACTTGTAAGCAACCGTGGCCTGCGATCTTTACCACATCGTTAGTCTACGTTTACAATCAGTTCAATAGAACCAATTATAAAGTTAAAATTATATAGTCAAAAATTACAACTAGCACTTCAGATTTAATTCCGCTACGATTGCCAAAGTGGTTACTATGTTTTTAATTCATCATTTAATTCATTCATTTAATTTAAAATCAGAATAAAGAACTTGAATATAAACATATTTTAATATCGCTCCAAAAAACATGATGTCTGACGTGATGGCATTTTCTTCGCTACCGACACGAAATGACGAAATCGCCTAATTTTTTAGGTCATTTGTTTTAGCGTACGTCCAAATGCTGATGGTTTTATACTGATGACTGACACCTGTTGTATTCTTTTCTGTTTCAGTTATACATTGTTGAGAGCTGAGCGTATATTTTAAATAAATTATTAAAAGTACAGAATAAATTTGAAAGATAATTGACTATTAGCCCATCCCTGAAATTTCTCACTAATTTCGAGCTCATTGTGTTCAAAAACAAAGAACTAATAAATTATTGGGCTTGATACGCTCAAAAGATTGATTTCGGTACTTTTTCAAGTTCTCCGAGCTCAAAAATATAGCTCTAATACGTTCCGAGCTTTCCGACTTCAAAAATCTGTGTACATAAAAAGCTTTTTTTTTTATTTCCTCATACGATATCTATCGAACGCGTCGTTCGATTTTGATGTGTTTTAAGGTACCCGACGCAGTTTTTTTTTTAAAAAGGTGGCCGAGTGCTAAATATTAGTTCATCAAAAATTTCACATGATACTTTGGAAAAACCTTTTTTAGAATCTTTCGAACAAGCTGACAGATTTTGATATATCTAGTTATCATTGACGTTGTTTTTTAAGGAAAAAAACTGGATAGATTTTGGAATTCATCGGTAGAGTAGTTTACAAATACTGCAACAAGACACTTTGAAAATTTTTTTAACTGTAGCTCTTGAACAGATCAACCGATTTTGGTGCAATTAGCGGAAGTTGATGCAATTGTATGGATAAAGAAGCTAATTAGATTTTAGTATGGTAAATGTTACCTAAAAAGAAGATTTTTTTGGATTTTTTTGATATTCCTCGAAATTTACGCGCTGAATTTATTTCAGTGTTTCAGGAAATTTAAGTTTAGTGGGCCTCGTTTGAATGTCGCAAACTGTCTTTCAATTTCAATTTAATTCCTTTAAAAGTTATGAGAAGTTTAATTGGTTACTCATACATAAACTCACACGCATGCACGGACGCATACACTCACGCATGCACGCACGCACATACAGGCATACACACATCAATTGTAAAATAATCTAAATAGATTCCTAGGGCTCTAAAACGTCGAGATCTAATGAAAATTCCATTTACTAAATTTGGACTGAAAACTGTAATATCCCAATTTATCAAAATTGTAATTAACATAGAGAAATTCAAAAACGTAGATTCATACGATTCATACTTACTCAGTTGATTCACTTATGCACCGACAGATGGCCGTACATAAGCACCTACTCAGGAAATAACCCCGATTATAAACGAAAACATAGACGTATATACTCCAAAAATGTTATCGTGGGTCTTTAGATAATTATCACTGTTTTTTCATTGTTTCTCCGTGTTACTGAATACATATTTTCGGATTTTCTGCGCCTATTCTTCATGTCGTCTTAATCCTCAAACGCCTATACGGTCCTTGAATAATAATATATTTACATAATTAATAATATGAATACTTAAATTCAGTCTAAAAACAAATAAGACCTAAATCATATTTGTCCTTAGACCGTATCCTAACTATAATTGTCATTCAGTTATTGTGTTGATTCACCCCCATCCTTCTATATAGACTATAGTATTCGTCCGTCGCATGTAATGGACACCCACGGATGTGTTGAAAAATCAATCAGGTTCTGAGATGAGCTCTCATATATCAGATCCAGCTTTTAGGAAACTATATCATATAAAATCGGTCCATCCGTTTGACGGCCGGGCCGGCGGGCGCGCGGCGCCGCTCGTAAATCTTTTGTTATCCGAATGCAAATAAAAAGAGTGCAAACAAAACTGTGACATCGCATACCGATATAACACAGAAACACACACCGACGGAATTTCAGCGATGAATTGTGCAGGTATAGCATTTTTTCGTAGTTTTCGTTTTTTATCAAGTAATATGTAAGATTTTTTCGTCAAAAGAAGAAAACGTTATGTACGTGAATCCAACTATTTTCAGCTAAATCTGTATGCATTGAATGGCAAATAAAGTCGGTTACATCAACAGTAAAAACGTAATTCAAAAGATTTGACAAACCGTCCTCACATTATGCGTCAAATCTTAGGTATTACGTTCACGAATTAAATATTTATTTTTGTTGCAGCCCGCCGTTAATATTATTGTTAATTTTAGCAAAATTTATAAAATAAGATGTATCATAAAATGTGATAAAACACAATATCGAAATAAAATTCCAACACTATCGTCAACGGACACGTGTATCTTGAAATGTAGCGAATGCTCTAAACTGGAGTAGTATATGTAGTGTATTTATCGTTACTTAGGTACTGTTGTTTACAAATATGATGAATTTCTTAGTAATAATTAACACGTTATAAGCCTTTTAATGACTTATTTTTTGGGAAAATTTGTAAATGGCTGTTTTAACTCCAGTGGATCCATCCATATTTTGGGTCTATTTTTGTATCTAGTTCATTTTATTAGAACCTAGCGGTCATCACCAGAAATATTTATGTATCAAGTTTATTTTCAATCCTGCAAAATAAATTCTTTAACGAAAACGAATAGGACTTTTACACTAAGGGTTCGCTACCACCCTACAATATTAAACACTATGTACTTTTTAAAATAGTTAATGAAAAAAAATTTAAAAACGAAAATTAAGATTGAAAACGAAATGTCGAAAAAACACGTTTCTTGTACGGAGACTTCTGCTTTCAGCTAGACATCTATTATGATTTTGAGATACAGCCCGCCGACTGACTGATGGACAAACGAATGGACATCGTAGGCTTAGTATAGGGTCCCATTAACTCACTTTGGGTAAGCACCCCTAATAGACAATTTCAGTAAAAATGAACACTTCTCGCAGTTTTAAGATGAAAATATATAATCTCTTCGATATGTTGGTCGATTAGGGTATTATAAAAAGAGTGAGTAAATGTACAAAAGAAAGAATATGCGAATATATAAAAGGGGCAGGCGCCGCCGCCTGTCGATTCGAATGTCACGCGATCTAAACTGTGCCGTATTCAGATATCGCATAATTGAAATTTGAACGATACATGAACGTCGGGCAGATGCTGACAAGCCAACGTTTTACTGACATTTAAACTTTGTACATACTTAGTCAAGACTTCGTCAAAGGCCATGGTCAAACTCGGTCACTAGCGTTGTTAGAATAGAACTACCCTTCCCCGTTATCGAAATTGCCTGGCCTGAATCTCTATGTACCTCGAACGGATACGATAAGACATATTACTTCGTGTTCGAGCTCTACCGAAGGGCTCATCGTTGACCGTCGTGAAATAATTCTATTTCTTTACATTTCGATAAATTTGATCAAAAACCAATTCATAACCCATAATCCCATCCATAACCCATATATACACATTTTTATTTTAGTTTTTGGAAAAAAAATGTTTCAGACCTCTTCTTCCTCGAATAATCGACAGCGAGCTGTTTGCACCGCATAGTTCAAGAATTGAAGACCGCAAATATCTAAATATTTATGGGAAGATTTACAAATAAATTATTTGTTAATCTCCACCTAAATATTTAGATATTTCCGTTTTATAAACACTATTCACTAAGACTATCATACACTTATGAGCTCGTCTGGTCATAGAGAGGGATAGTTCTATAAATGAACGAGAAGTTGGCAATTCATTTTTGTGTTCTGACTGTACCCCTGTGCGTGCGCCGGACTCGATCGCCCGTGAATGCTAGGCTTTTATTAAACCGGCCCGCAGGTATCGCGGCGCAGAAGCGCGTCGACGCCGCCTACGTTTGAGCGGCATTAATATATGAGAGCGACGGCCCCGCCGCCTCCCGGAATCACCACTCCGCTTAATTAGCCGCCGCTCACGGCGGGTGCGCATCCACCTAACTGGTTTATTCAACCACTACTACTTTATTACGCGCTGTATTAATACATCAAAACGAAGAATAATTCATTTATGCATATGAAAGTGCTTATGAAGCATTGTGTCGTAGGAGTGTAATAACGTTTGGACGGGCACCGGCGGTGGCGGCCTGGCGGTCGGTTACTTTCGACTCGGAAGGTGAAGGCTTCGGTTCTTGATCATGGACAAATCAAATTATAATTTTTGAACTTGTACCGAGGTAAATCACTCGCTAGGGGCCTTGGATAGCGAGTTGAGCTGGGCCGAGGCCGCGCGGCGCTGACGTCGTCGACGGGCCTCGACTCGCCCTAACCTAATCAAAATAAAAAGTTCTCGATGTGGCATAAAGTTATGAACATGAATGTGCCCATTTCTAGCCTGAGGTGTTATTAATTTATGTAAATAATTGGACCGCCTCAAAATATGTGTTTATCTTTTATTCCATGTTAGATATTGTTTAGCAATTTTGAGGAGTACCCGAGCATGCGATCACCGGAATGTAGTCGGTTACCGCTTTCTATGGACACTGCAACTCCAGAGAAGTAACCGGTCCGTTGTCAGCCTTTTAGATAGGAATGGGATATCTGACAGAGGAGGGAGTGAACTGATGGAAGGGAGAGTGGGCTCATGAAGTGAGGAGGGGAGATAGACGGGGAGCGGCCCCCAGAACTCTCGTGTGAAGCTCTAATCGGTACGAAAAAGTTTATCGGAAAATTTGTTTCATTCGAGTATTTCAAATGTACGACCACGACCAGTTATTTTATAGAGCTGAAATTTTCTAAACTAATGCCACAAGCACGACCTAATGCCGTATTCAAGATTATATCCTGAGGAAAGACTTCAATAGCACTTAATAACGACAATTTTAAATTTTCTGTAGTTAACCTACAGATCTTGATACATAATTTTTCTATCATGATTTTTTGTTGAAGCTGAGATCTTACTTTAGCCAAAGAGTGATAAAGAGATAATCTCCCAAAAAAAAAACCTAGGCTCTTTTTACGGTAATAGTACGGTTGTTTTAGACTGTTATTATAAACCCTAGAATATTTCTGAAAATTACGTAATAATTAAGTAATTGAAAACAACTAATAAAGTGAAATTTAGGGCATAAAAAAGCTGTTTTATGTGGGTTTTAGTAAATTTATCGTCCTAAGAATCTAACAAAACAGGAGTATTAATTTTTTTTAATTACAAGTGAGAAAAATAACAGAACAGAACAGTTATTGTGTTTTTATAAAAACTTGTTTTTATTACAATAATAATTATATTTTGAAGATTTTTTCTTATATTAGACTTTATTACCAACTTATACCCTAAAGCCATATTTTTTACTAGTATAATACGAATAGGCCATGTATTGCAACAAGAAATTATTATAATGACTGTTGTTGTGATATTAACAGAGCTAAATACGCGAAACCGGCAGTCCTAAGATGAGAATGCACAAAAAGCTTATCATATTAAACAAACAGCTTCTATCCGTGGATACGCCCACGTGGACATAAAGAGATTTCTCTCATCTTTATTACAACTGATCATATTGTCAACTATGATCTAGACCGCAGTCCCGTTATCGATTTCAATAGCAATCCCGCTTTTGATTCTGATTCTAGTTTCTATTTTGATCCCAATCCCGATCACGCTAGTGATTTCAATCCCACTTAGTATAGACTTTCGGCATTGTAGTTACCAATGGGTATAAAAATAAAAGAATTTGTTCTATGTTCACATGAGTAAATTTGTTGGCAAAAAATCTCCATATATATTATACATACTAAACGACAAACACACCAAATAAACATGTATTAAAATTTGATCAGATGACGTATTTCCATATTAAAAACTAATCATGAAAAGTGGACCAATGATTTTCGAGCTATAGGCGCTAAAAATGAACAGGTAGACGGAAAAAAAAACCGTGTTTTATAAGGTTAAGGATAGATGTCTAGCGTCAAGGTACTGAGATCCGCTTAACTAATTAGGGTTTATTAACACTGCCACTATTTAATGATTTATTTTATTATTTTTAGGACACTTTAAATACATTACACATGAAACCGTGTTTTTTTTTCTTGTTGTTCTTATTATTACTGTTTATAAACTTAGGATTTATTAGTTTTATTTATTTAACCTAATTGCGTTGTGCTAAAGACGATAGTGTTTTAGTTCATGCATTCACCTCGATAAATCACTTTCTTCGTAGCACTCTGAACTTTCGCCACAATTAGAAAAGGCAGATTTATCTTAGTTTGACGAGTGTTATAACTTTGAACAAAATCCGACTTCGTAGCTAGTTACGAGATAGCAGTTGGACGTTATGGAAAAACTAATCGTTGGTTTTGAATTTTCGCTATCTAACTACAGCGGCAATCCCTGCAATAATTTTTTTATCAGATCGAAATTCATGGATTTCACACTAAAATTTATTTTAAATTTTCTGCTCTGGTCCATTGCGACTCGGGGGCTGTTAACGATCGTCGCTACCACATGTGGTGGCGACGACCCAGGTCGACGCTCCAATGTGGCCCCCGAGGGATGGAGCGATTGATTTGATTTGATTTAAGTTATAAAATATTATTTTTATGATTCCATACGTTCAAATGAAAAAAAGAAGCGGAATCCTTATAGGAGCACTCGTGCGTCTGCCTGAAGTCTGTCCGTCCCTCACAGCCAATTTGAAGCTTTCCAATTTGATTTGAATTTACTGGACCGCTTGTCGAAAAGTCTACAAATAAGAGCTTCTGTGTTGCAAAGAGTTGTGTGTAATTTAAATAAATGAATTTTGAATAGGACGTCACTTTTGGGAAGAAAATTAGAAAATGAAAAAAAGGTTTTGTAAAATAATATATATATATAATAATTTACATTAAATGATTTTATTAACTGAACATAAAAGAAAAAAAAAATACCAATTCCTCCTTATATTTAAAACTATTGAGCCAAAAATTAAAAGAAATACAGGAACTACTAGTTCCTTACTTACATATTACAGGAAAACCCATAAGAAGTCTACGATCTTAAAATAACATGGCAAATCTCTCAATATTGTGCGTACATACTGACATTGCTGTTGTATTAGTTCTACAAACGAATTTGGGACATATTTAAAAAAAATATGGTCGATGAATATTCAACGGAAGGAACGTTCTCCACGCGTGTTAAACTCGTACTTGGCCGGTTTTTAATAATAATAAAGAATTATCCGCAATACACTACAAATGGACCCGGTATATCACTACGCCCCGGATATAAATATGGGGCGCAGTGATATGCCGGGAATATGCGTATTTTTTTTTCTCGTAAGTTTACTTTATTTATAAGCGATTCGGTACCTTTTCCATTCCTTTTATCTCCGATTTAGACTATTTTGAGATGCAATTTTTTTAAATGATATATCGTTCCTTATTACCAAGATTATTCAAGTACAATTACACTTTACTTTTATGGATATGCTACTTTTGTGTTTTATACATATTTAAATTTATGTGACTTCACCACTCACTAACGCATTGAAAATTTTATACGTAAAAAAGCGCAATAGTTATTAGAGCGATAAATGTACCCAGAGACCCAGAATTCGAATGTGATTCAGATAAACTGCTAAATTAACACGTTAGTCTAACACTGCTACCAACAGCATGCCTTACTGACAACCTTGCACCACCGGCAGCTCAACCTCTAACAAGATTTACATTTAACCTCTACCTAAAGAGTAGATTAAATTTAGGAAAAAAAAAATACTTAACTTTGGAAGTGGACGATACCTTATTGCAGTCGGGATCTAAGAGTACGCCACAGTCACCCTAATTTTTATGCAATCTGTTTTAGTATTTATCCCCTATTGCGTCCGCGTATCTGTACTATTAAATCAAACTACTACTCTCATTATAATTTTTTTTCACTAATAGAAAGCTACTCTATCTCCTAGTAATATAGCTCATATTTTGTTTTGACATTAGCATATGTTTCAACTATTTAAAAATCGGAACCGTGACCGATAGTGGTGTCGGAAACAAAAGCAAGACGGGAAGGATACTCGACAACCGGAATCAGGATCGAAATTGATAAGGGACCGAGGTCTAAACCGAGTATGGTACCGAAATCAGGAACGAAAGCGTCACCGGGATCCAAATAACAAACAGGACCGAGATTAAAATAGACAAGGGATCGAGGTTTAAATCGAGTGTGGTAGCCATGAAGAGAATTCCAGAAGTACAATGCTGTAACAATGCAAGTGAACTGTACAACCCAATATTTAATGCAATAATAATCTGTCAAACCTTTTCTTAAAGCCTACAAGAATCACGCCTGTCTCTAAGACATGTCTTGATAATATTTATACAAATGTTGAATCACTTCAAAAATACATCATCAATAATTTTAAATCAGACCACGGTGGACAAAAAGCGTTTTTTAAAATACTGGTTAAAAGAAATCTAAAAAAAGTTATAAAATGCATTCTAGTGAACCAAAAATGATTTGTATAGTTTAGAAAATATGTCATGTAGAGGATTCCACAACTACAATGCTGTTACAATGCCAGTGAATTGTATAACTCAATATTTCATGCAATAAAAGAGGAATACGGCAATAGTTTCCAAACAAGATCTATTAAAGTAAATGATTCATTATTATCGTTCAGTGATTGGGCAACAGTGGGAATACACAAAATTAGGGAAAGATTGTTTGACCTTCATGACGAAATAACATACAATAAAAACGAGAGTTTTCCTGAGTATATTAAAAACTATTCAAAAACTTTTAAATATATTTATATCGCGGCTAAATTGAATTATGTTATTAGTAAAATAAACAGCAAAAATTTTATGTAAAATAACTTAGAGTGTTATAAAGAATGAAATTGGCAAAATTAAAGGTCGCGATCTTGACTTACAACTTAGCATAAATGATAAAATCTTAAAAAAAAGATATAAAAGTTGTCGAAGCCTTTCGAACCCCACTAACTTTAGGCATATATCTGTATTGCCGACATTAAATAAAATTTTTGAAAAGATGATCCTAAATCAACTTCTATTACATTTTTATGGTAATAATCTAATGTCTAAAAAACAGTTCGGTTTCACACGGGGTTGCTCAACAATCGATGCTGGTGCTGGGCTTGTTGAAAAAATTTTTGAAGCCTGAGAGGATTCGCGGATTGCGATAGGAGTGTTTTGCGATCTCTCCAAGGCGTTCGACTGTGTAAATCACGAAATGTTGATCAAGAAATTACATCATTATGGAGGTATGGGTCGTGCACTCGACCTACTGGCATCATATTCGACTAATAGGGTTCAGAAGGTTAATGTCAATAACATGAGATAATCTGTATCCGTGATCCGCATGAGGGTTCTGTTTTCTGTTTTTAGTTTATATTAATGACTTATCAAGCCTTGTTAAGGATATTCATGAGATAGTACTGCTTGCAGATGATACCTTTTTGTTAGTCAAAGTAAAAATACATCCACTTGATTATAACGATGTGAACATTGCTATCTCCAAAATTGAAAAATGGTTTGTTATAAATAATTTATTTCTTAATAGGAAGAAAACAAAGTGTGTGAGATTCTCACTTCCGGATGTAAAAAAATGGATCTTTTCTATTTTAATAAGAAACGAGGAATTAGGACTTGTTGACACTACTGTATTCTTAAGTCTTACTTTAGACAGTAAACTTCAGTGGGGTCTCCATATCGGTCGGTGAGTTGCTGAATAGGCTTAGCTCGGCCGCATTTGCAATTAAAAAAATAAAACATTGTCTTATATCAAACCATGATTGCTTTATTTTGGCTGTTTCCATAGTTTGATGTCATATGGCATCCTGCTTTGGGGACATGCTGCGGATGTTCATAGAATTTTCGTTTTGCAAAAGCGGGAAATTCGCGCAATTTACGGTTTGGGATCTTATGTTTCTCTTAAAAGTAAGTTTAAAGAAATTGGAATTTTAACTGTGGCATTAAAATTTATTTAAAAAAAGTAAATATATGTTAAAAAATATTTAGAACATTTTAATAAAAATAGTGATAGATATAATTTCAATATTAGAAATAAAAATGAACTGTATTTATATGTTAGTCGACTGCATAGGATCATGATCCCACCAATAAATGTATTACGGATGTTAAATAAAATTCATCGTCTTTTATTTTTATTAACTAAAGAATCAGAAAAAAAATAATTTGATACCGATGAATCCACAGGCTCTTAGTTTGCCAAAAGTACATAAAGAGGGTGAGCCGGTCCGTCCGGTAGTATCGTACGTGCAGGTGCCAACATATAAAGTAGCTAAATATATTAATGATATAATAAAAGAAAGAAATGCAGTTAACTCGAAATATATTTTAATTAATAGTTTAGACCTGGTAAACAAAATTAAAGATGTTGTCATTTCAAATAATAGCAAAACAATCTCATTCAAAGTAGACAGTTGTTTAATAATGTTCCTTTTAGAGATTGCCTAACAATTATAAAGAAATAAGTTAGGAAAACAAAAACTGCATCCAGGCGAGAAGGACGATATCTTAAAATTAACGGAATTGTGCATGATTCAAAATTATTCCCGTTACAATAATCAACTTTATATACACAAGGAGTGTCTAGCTATGGGTTCACCTTTAAGCCCATTAATAGCTGAAATTTTTATGGATGAATTCGAAAATAAGCACATAGTAAACACTGATAATATCCTGTATTATTTTAGATATGTGAACGATATTATTTTATGTAGGCTGAGTAATTCGACAAAACTGCAACTGTTTCCATTTAAACTCGAGGAAGAAACAAACAATTCAAATTTCTTTTAGGTTTGACTTTAACTAGAAAAAATAATAGACAAGAATTTTAAATGTATAGAAAACCCACTTGCACAGATACCACAATACCCATATTTTCTTGTAATCCATGCCAACACAAATTGGAGGCTTTTAAATCTATGATATATTGATTATTCACCATACCCCTGAACATTCAGAATTTCTCATTGGAATTAAATACCATTCACAATATAGCATTGGCAGACGGATAAGGTAAAAATATATTGATGGACTCATTACTAATAAGCAAAAAACTATCATAAGGAACAGTATCTATCCAACACAATCAAAAGACCAAAAGAACTATGTAGCAGTTTGACATATTATGGTACAATTTCGCCTACTTACCTAAACATTTAATAGAAACCAGTCATAAGCTCAATAACGTTAACAAGTTCGATGTTTTGCATAAGTGTGAGAAGGGGGTACGCTTAAATGTTTATGTTAAAACATAAAGATAATAATAATATGCTCAATAACCAAATTAACATTTATAAATCGCCATTATTGGACGACTGTCTGTAACTATTTGGGTAATGGTTGGTGATGGTTAATTTGTGACAATTGAAAGGTATGTCTATTGGTGGTGGTCTGTGAGTGCTGGTAAGGATACTTTCGTCACCCTTTGACCTATGCATGACAGCGTTTCAAGTGAAACCCTGTCACACAATCTCGGTAAGTACCGAGATTGTGGCCGTATTTGTCGGTTGTTTTTAACACTACTTACACCCTGGTGGATGTAACTGTCTGCAATTTCTTGAGGATATGCCTGGTTGGCATGAAACGTACGTATTAACATTATAACGATTAGGGGACTAAGATAATTATAAAATTAACACTTGCTCAGGTGTTCGATATCTGTTAATCCTCTCGAATTAATGTTCAATTTTTTGAATAGAAATTTGTAGTGGAGAGGCAGATTTGAGGGACAGCGGTGGGTTGAATGCTACATATTAATGCATGTTGCAGACAAGCATCATTTAAAGCTTTAATTATTGTGACTTTTGATCTGTTGTTAAAGTATTCTTCATACTTTACATTTACAACATAAATTATTGGTACGTATAAGTAAAGCTAGCTGTAGTCACTTTATTAATAAATTTGAATGTAGAAAAATTACATCCAGGCTTCGTTATTTTTACGAAGTTTCAATGCGCAAAAGTTAATCAAGTCCCGTGTTTGACTTTCCGCGATCGATATTCACGTCCGACTCGGAGAGTTTTAGACCGGCTGGCTGTTGCCCGCCGGAGTGAGGCATAAAGAAAGACGAGAAGTATTCCGAGAAAACAACCGTTTATGTGCGCCAATAAAATGTAATATCTTCGCAGTATCTCGTCCTCCGAGAACTTCCTTATCCAAAGGGTTTCCGAGGCATGGAATCGTATCCATTTCTTAATTTCGTTTTGAGTACTCATATCGAACACTAGGATCTCATAATAACAGTAGATACATTTATTATTAACTAAATTTCTGCCGGCGGCTCCGTCAGTGTGGAATTATTTTTCGTTCCATCTCCTATTATATTGTTCGAAAAGTCGATACGTCGTGATCAGAAGGTCGAGTGTAAGTTTATTTCTCTTCTTTTGGACGTTGTCGTTTGTACGTGTTTCACGATCTAAAGGTGGGTACTGACCGGCGTTACGGGGCGTAATGTGACGTGTTACACCGCGAGCATTCGTGCACTCAGTACGTCGTGTTACGGGGAAACCAGCGAGCAACGAGCCGCTCGTTGCTCGCTTTGAGTGCTCCACCCGGCTGTCGGTTTTTTGGCGAATCCTTTGAGTGCTACGCGGTTTTTACAGTACGCTCTTGCAAGTCGTCCCGAGCGCACGTGCGTCGCGAGTAATCACACGTCGTTCCTCTCGTATTTATTTCTTAAAACTTGGAGTGGTACAAAGAAAAAACTCTGTATTTTATAGAAAAATACAGAGAAGAGGAAGTGTTGTGGAACCCAGTTCATCCAGAGCATTATGACAAACTCAAAAAAGAAGACGCTTGGAATAGATTGGCTTCGTTACTCGACAGCGAAAGACAAACATGTAAAAATAAAATGACAAGTTTACTGGCATCATTGAGGAGGTAAAAACAAAAAACTAAACAATCAACTAGTACAGGAAAAGGTACGTAATTATTTATTAAGTTTTTAAGTACATAGGCCCACAAGTAAGGTAAGGTAACAGATACAATTTGGTTTTTTATTTATTTTTTTTTTACAATTATTTTTCTAGCATAGATTACGATATTTACGAAATATACTACTTTGAATCGACGTTTGTTAATTTCAACATCAATTTCAGGTGCAGATGAAGTATACCATAGTATTTGGTTTGCATACAAAGCTATGATATTTCTACTCGATAGAAATACACCTCGTGCTACAACAGATACTGTAAGTCCATTTTAAGCATAATTTTCTTGCCAGCTTACAGACCCTTGCTGTATGCAGTATTCAGCAACTTCATTACGAATATTGTGAGCAGATCTTGTAGCCCTTCGCGGTCTTATTTGCAAGGGTAACATACTAGTCATGTCATTGTTACCTTCTCTTCAATTTCCTAATCTGACCTGGCCGTTCGATTCTTCGTCAAAGCTACCTGCAGGGGTATATACTTGAGCATTATTACCTTTTCTTAAAAAAATTGTGAAGGCATGTTATTGCTGTTACGACAGATGTCGCGGTTTTCGGTTCTAACAACATAGGTTTCCGCAAAACTCTAAACACTGCAGACAATATGCCGAACACATTTTCCACCACTCTACGAGCTCTGCAAAGTCGGTAGTTATATATTCTTTCCTTTGAACCACGTTCATGATATCCTGCATATACTTTCATCATATTTTCGGAAAGCGCAAAAGCTTCATCGCCCACAAAGTAAAACGGAATTTCTTCTGTTCTTGCTGGCAACGCAGTGGGTTGAGGGATGTTTAGTGCATATTTTTTTAGTTTTTCGTTTAATTCACAGTTGTTAAAAACTCCTCCATCAGATATTCTTCCTTGACATCCAATGTTTACATACAAAAAGTTATATTTCGCGTCAACAACTGCCAGCAATACGATGCTAAAGAAACCCTTGTAATTATAAAATTCACTTCCACTGTTGATCGGTGACTGCAGTAAAATATGTTTACCGTCGATTGCGCATAAGCAATGTGGAAAATTCCACAAAGTATCATAGTCGTTTGCTACAACCAGCCATTGTTCCGGTGTTTCTGGCATCTGAAATAATGATTTATATTTATTTTCAACTACGTGAACGTGAAGGTGCTTCAGAACAACCGCCTGATGATTGCCCTCCGCCTGCCAATAAAAGCGACAATGAATGCCCTCCGCCTGCCAATAAAAGCGACAATGATTGCCCTCCGCCTGCCAATAAAAGCGACAATGAATGCCCTCCGCCTGCCAATAAAAGCGACAATGAATGCCCTCCGCCTGCCAATAAAAGCGACAATGAATGCCCTCCGCCTGCCAATAAAAGCGACAATGAATGCCCTCCGCTTGCCAATAAAAGTGACAATGATTGCCCTCCGCCTTCAAAAAAAAAGGAAGAAAGCAGTCGCCCCAAGCCCGGAAGAGATAATGGCATCTACGTTCAATATTTTAAAAAAGAGAACCGAGCAAACGGAGTCAACTTCGCACAAACTTAACGAATGTGAAGCCTATGGTATTTTTTTGGCAAATAAATTAAGATCTTATTCAAAGACAACAAAAATACATGTGCAACATTACATATCAAATATATTGTTTAGTGCTGATCGCGGAGAATTTGACTATGTTGGCATGAATACTAACAATTATTATTCACAAGGATACTCTACACAACCAATTTCAAGAGCCTCACCTATGCCACAGCAAAGCCCTGAAACACCTGCATCAAATACGTCCCATCAAAATGACTGTGGGTCACCAGCTATGAGTGAACAATTTCTATCAGAATTTGGTGATTTAATTAATTAAATAATTTGATATGTAATGACTACTTTTCTGATTTAATTAAAACAGTACGTGCCTTTACATATTCTTTTAGTGCTCCAATAAGGGCTTCGCTGACCTCTTTTACTATAAATCCTATTCGTTGCTTTGACATCTTGAAAAGATATTGCATACTAGTATAGGAATCTCCTGTTGAATAAAAACGAAGTGTTAGTGCTAATCGTTCCGTGACACTGATTGCTTTTCTATAATTTGTATCCTTTTTATGTACACTTGGTCCAATTAAATTCACAAGTTCTTCAAAATCGATCGGAGACATGCGTACAAAGTTTTTATACTGTCCAGTAATCATTTGGTTTTTTAAAATTGCTATCAATGACAAACCACCACATACGCCTCTGTTTTAAATAAGTTTGATGTCCAGTAACGTTTTTCTTCTTCTTAATTTGAATGAAACAATAATTAATTAAAATCAAAGATGCCAACGCGTCCTCTCTGTCGGCCATCTTGAGTGAACTAACGGCGAAAGCGGAGCACAGAGTTTTGACGAGCATGTTACGCCGATTTTAAAACATTCTCGATGCGTACACGCTCGATGCGAATGTTACATTACACCTCGTAACGTTGGTCAGTACCCACCTTAAAGCCTTCTGACTTAGTAATTATTAATTGCCTTGTAACTTTTTACGTTAGGTCTTTAAATAAGGATAACTTTTTTCTGGCATCCGATTTACATGAAATAAAACCTATATTTTGCTCTGAGTTAAGTTCAGAGAAGTGTGCGAATCGACTGAAAAATTGAGAGATAAAAAAGGAAAAATCATTGTTACCTCCATTTTATTTTTCTTTTTTGTTCCTTTTCCGTTTTTCATACATACTTTCAGTGTATAGATACATCGAGTTTTACTGTGCTGTTGTATGTATATATAACTATTCTGTTTTTAAGATAAGGGGCCATTCATAAAATACGTTCCCAAGGGGGGGGGGGATATCTCTCAGTGCGACAAGGGGTGATGGGGGTCTAAAAAAACGAAATTGTATTATTGAAATGATAAATGTTTTAAAATACCAATATTTATTACACTATTATTGAAATGAACTATTTATAGAAGGGAGGGGGTCTGCTTTCGTGATTTATAGAGGGATCGAAAAGAATGTTATACATCGCGTCGTAGGCGGAGGAGTCAAAAATGGCGTAATTTACAGTGACGTAGTTTATGAATGGCCCCTAAAAAAATTTAAACCTAAATTATTGAACAAAATCACTAAGCAAAGAATTAATCATGTGAACATTTATTGTATTGATAATTGCGGTAAAGAAAATTATGTTCTTTAATCATCAATGAAACAAAATTATTGTGGCTTAGTAAGCTCTTGATCAAGATTTCGATATTATTGCATTTGAAGTAAAAGCATGAAATCCTGACTGATGGACAATCATCAATGAGTTTTTACCACGTTCGAATCAAACCCCCTCAGAATTTATAGAAACCCCTGCTCTTTTTTTAGAATTATTTCCTTGGTGAAGTCTCGACAACTTTGTATTTAAATTCTAATAATTCTGAGAGTTTGCTGATGATGTCTTTAGACATATTGATTGCTGTAAAGTAGCAATAGAAAATCCTGGCGCTGATTCGTCCCTACCGTACGTTCAGTACGTCGCAGGAAGGGCCATCCTTTTTCACGAGGCCCTCGATTTCATATGTTGATGTTAGAACGCATGCGCTTCTGCAGGTTTTACGTGAGCGCAAAAGGATAAAATTAAACTTCGCTTTTTACTCAGTGATTAGGTGACATCTTCTTGAAATATTGTTTCTAAGACGGCATTTATTTCATTATAGATTTCTTTTCCACAATTCTAAAGATGTTATAAATATCTATAACGACCCCTTTTCCATTTTCTCGCTTAAAGGCTCGTGGCGTGCAACTGAAACAAGATAACATACAAAGAAATGGCGAAATAATAATTCTTTTATGAAATATGGATTCTTTTACGGATTACGATATTGTAAAAATAAAAAAAAAACAAAACTATAGTGTGTGTACTTACGTACGCGCGTAAGAAGTTACTTCTTTGTCATAATTAGAAACCAAAAATAACTTCAAAAATTTAGCCCTGCATACCATTTATCTACATTTGTAAGAACAAATATAAAATTAATTAATTTGCTATAGTTCTATATGTATACAGAGTCAGATCATATACCAAATATAATTTGAATGAACTATTTCTTAAGTAATGTTATAAAATGTAATAATAATAATTTAAAATGTAAACAAATAAAAATAATACATACGAAAAATTAACCCCAAGTGTACAAATGTATTTAAAAAGAATTGTTTTTAATTACATGCAAATAATTAATGACAATAAAATGGCGTAAAGACTGAAGTGGGGTAAAGAATATGATTGATAAAATTTAACTTAAATTTGAAAAATTAAATAAATTAATATTTATATTCTTATATAAAGTGTAATATCAATTTTATCTTCGTATTTTAAATTATAACAATTATCAAATCAAAAATTAGAGTATTAACGTTATTTGTAATGGCTCGATTGAATTTGGAAAATCGGTAGAGCAAAAATTTACTTTTCTACTGTCGATTCCAATGAAGTTAATTTCAAAAATTCTAGAATCCTTAATTTTTAAGATAGGCTGCGGGGCTGGGTGTGGTCTCCCAGAGGGAAAGTGGGAGAGGGTAGGAAATTGACAAAGTAGAGTGGAAAGAGCGTATATCCCTTCTGGGGTGTATAGTTGCCTACCTCGTGATAGGAAACTTTAAAACAGGAAATGGAATAGGAGGAAAGGATGTAATTCATAGGGGTGGTAAGGATACAGAAAATGTATTTATAGATAAAGAGGGAGTAAAGCAAAAACCTGCCCCTTAAAAGGGATAAGCCACGTAACTGGTGACCTAGCAAATATGTATATTGGTAAATATAGATAAAATAGATGTATAGAACTAAAGGTACTATAATAATTATTATAAACAAATGAGCGAGAAAAGGACTAGTGTTTTGAAGGTTTTTAAATGGTGACCTAAGGACAAAATTTGAAAAAGAGCAGGAAATATGTAATGTCAATTGATAGACAATGAGGCACTTACAAATTAATATTAATGTGTTATAGTTATAAACGCTACCTAGTGGCAAACCTTATTGGCAAATCAGTTATTAGTGGTCTAAAGTTGCTCGCTAAACCGCTAGCGAGAATTAGTTTGTAGTTTTTGTGTCACCCGATAAAAAATCTCTTTCACCAATTTCTCATGACGCGCCAAAGGAAGTATAACGTCAAAAATGGCGAAGTTACAATGTTACAAATATGTACAGACGCACATGATGAAACTAAAGGGGTCCCAATTTTTACTATCGACTACAAAAACTTAAAAACTCGTCTACGGCCTTATAATACTCTTCGTTTATATATATATTCTTGAAAAAAAAAAGTTTAAGTGTATGCAATAAAATTCAAACATATATTCAACATAGTATGCTAGGAGCACTCAACTACGCGCGTAAGTCAAACGACTTCATTATTATCTTAAACCCTAAAGCGCATGTACATTTGCCGAGCGCCTCTGAGCCCTAAACGCGAGGCCGCGCGCCGCCGGCGGGAGTATTAACGCAATAACATTTTCACAAAAGCCACTGCGGGCGGGGGTAACCCGAGCGAACCATAACTAACGAACTCGCCGGCCGCCCCCTCGGCGGTCCCGGCATCTTTATTCGGCAACTTTATAGCGGCCTCGCGCCGATCGCCCTAAGTAATTGGACTACTAACGTCGGCTCCGCGAAACGGTTTCCTTATTGAATGACCTGTAAATGTTTATAAGAGCCGATCGGCGCGGCGGCGTCGGGGGCGCCTCCGCTGCCCGCCTCGGCCCGGTCACGGTGCATTTGTCAGGGGATAAACTCTAGTATGGTCGATCGCAGATTATGTCGTTATTAAATTTTAGATTTCACTTTGACTATTTTTACAAACTGTATTCGATTCGAGTCGCTCGTATGTAACAAACGGATATGTTAATAATTTCAATTTGAAAAATCTATTAGGCTCAAAAAATTGTATTCATAAATTTCTTTTGCAAATCTCTTTTGTATTCAATAAAAATAATTACTAAAACTTACTTTTCTGAAATTGTACAAGCAAAACATTTTATTGTAAATAAAATCGCCAAATTTTTTGTCATCCTATAATTTAATATTCGTATTAAATAAAATATTATACCCATAACGGTTATGTTGTTACTCATAACCATGCTACACAATTTATAAATTCAAATATATTTTTAAAAGTATTTCATGTATATAGATATTTCACAATTTGGTAAAAAACAGTACCGTTCGGTACACGCCCAAGTCATCAGATTGGTCCATCTTTCTCAGCACAGTTTCACTATTTAAAGCGATACGCAATTCGGTTTCAAATGTAAGTGTGAGAGACCGCGTCGTCGGCTCGTTAGCCCTCCGCATAAGGCCAATGCTCGTGGGGTAGTCCACGACACGCACGTAGCGGGGGCACGCTCCGGCCGCTGAAGCTCTGCACCGCCCAACGTCTACGAGGGGCTCGTCCCGAGGCGATGCGGGCTCGGCCGCGAAAGCGACGCCGCGACGGATCTTTTCGAAGTTTTTACAAACTTTGAATAGTTTCGTTAGGGCAACTATTCGCGTGTGCGGAACGCGGTGGCCACGGAGAACGACGTGCTTGGACTGAAGAAGGAATCGCGTTTTTTGACACATACATATGAGAATTTCCATAAATTACGGACGTCGTGATCTACGAAATAAGAGCGGAATTATATCTATCTAGAAGTTGCGAAAATGCGAGTTAAATTCATATGGAGAGGTTTCCGTACACAGCTGTCATTAGTTCTTCACAACTCTACGTCATACCGCTGTAATACTACTCTCTAACAGACCACGGACGGTGAGTAGCAGTTTCCGCTATTTGTTTCGTCCAGTGAGTGAGAAATCTGGTGGTCCACTCCACACTCCTTCTCCATTGGTACCCCTCTGTCAGATATACTATTCCTCCCCGAGAGATTGACAACGCACTGATGACTCCTCCGGGGTTGCAGGTATCCATGGGCGACGGTGACCGTCTGCTCTCTCAAGGCTCGCCTGCTCGTTTGCCTCTATAATATGCTATAAAAAAACAGATTATTCGAGGTTCCGGCATGAAGAAAACGAGAATAAATCATGGAGATTTGCCCTATCGATCGTCCCAGCAGGTGGCGAGAAAGCATGAAGATTTTTTTATATATAAAAAAGGTGATGAAAATGTGATGGTTCATCACCTTTGGTGATGACAAGGCAATGCCATCGTCGTGCCCTCTATATTTTTTTGATAGAACTTTGATTAAATCAGCTAAATTTCTTTTTCTCATTGAAGATTAAGTCTTGTTAGAACGTAAAATTGTCAAGGTCTTTCCGATTTCGACTCTGATTTTCATTTTAATCATCTTAGTTTTATTTCTACTATCATCGAAATCGTCGAACAGATCAAACGAATTCGCATCGGGAGTGGCGAAGTTCAGGAAAAACATCTATGTGTAGGAATGCAATCGTACACATAAACCCGAGACCTCGATAAAGGCTAACCGTCGAAGTTTGATTCGGACTATAAAAATATAGAAGGACTATTTCGGAGCGGCGAACGCAGTCAATCGGCGGGCACGGACTGCGCGCCCCCGCGCGCCCGCCGATTGAAAAAGTTCAGAGTCGGACTCCGCGGCGGGCGGGCGCGCTCACGCCCACTCGCCGCACTAGGCTCACTGGTCTACACACTCAGTACAACATGCCACTTCCGATATGAAATCACACTGAGTGTTGTATCGTCTTCACATATACCCGTCGCACAATTTTTAATGTCATAAAAAAACATCATTAATTTCGCAACTATTAAAGTTTGGGAGGAGTAATAAAATTATTGTCATTGCAAATAAAAACACGCTGAAATAAGTCGTTCTATTTTCTAAGAAATTATGGAATGTATTGTCGTAAAATATTAAACGTCTGTTATTATGTCTGAAAGTCAGCTCGTTGAATGTCTTTATAAATTAAAAAAAAAATCCCCCTTACGTTACGCGCGGACCTCAAAGGAGTCGTCACGTAAACCGGACTCGATAAAAATCGTATTTTACTCGCTGCCTTTGTTTCATCTTTTCGCCTGTAACTGAGTATGTTCTAAACGCATTTCGATATTGTGTATCGGGTCGGTGTAATTAGAGTGAATACGTTCTCAGAGTTCGAGAACAAGCACAATAGCTGATTTCGAATTTTCTTGGTCTCGGTCGACCCTAAAAGTGAGTCTATACAAAAATGTAAATAATCCGCACCGAAAGTTAAGTAATATTTTCATAATTCGTTTTTCGTTTGCACAAACAAACGCCGGCCAAGAAGGCGGGGGTGTAGGGACGAGGCGTCGTCAGAGACGCCCGCCGGCCGTCGCGGCGCGCGCCCCCTCGCGGCGCAGCTAACGCTTTTCACCGATCACGCCCTTCGATAGGATGCGATGTCGAGAGTCGAGACGCGTCAAAGGGATGTTATATTGAATTTTATTGTCATAAGACCCTTGTCGATGTCGGAGCACGAGCACGTTCCGTAATTTCGCGCATGGAGTTCGACTACGAAAATATATTAATGCTCTGGAAAATAACCACTTGCTAAATATAATACGTGGAAAAAAATAAATATTCTCAAGCTAGCGGGGCGGTAGAGAACGAATGACAATAGAGAATTTACTAAATATTGATTTACGTTTAGATCAAAGCCAAATATATGGACTTGGTATTCACATATGTAAGCACGTCCCGATGGGCTAAGCCGCTGAGTACTTTTACCAACACATGTGTAGCTACAAAAATGAAATATCGCTTATATAAGCGACAAATAATATATCAAAATCGATCTGCTTCGTAGGTTAGACTTATTCGAATTCTTTAAGGAAGTTCTCGGCAGGCACGAGCCCGCACGGCACGGAAGTTATGTATAGCTTAGTACTTATTTACCTGATATTTAGAGGAAAGTTCACAATCTTCATGAACACAATATGAAGCGTATTCTCGTCAGAAGCATATTGTTTTTATAACGACGATGACAAACTGAATAATTTAAAGCTTATTTATGTCAAATATTTTCAGTTTATATGCGTGCGTGCTTGCGTAACTTATGATTTATGAAGCAATTATATCAATTTCAACATCATTTTACCTATATAAATATCTACTGCATAGGTTGGTAGGGTCCAGCTAGTTTTATGTAAAATGAGATCTTGGTTAGCTTATTACGTTTGCTTTTCCATCGAGCCTGAACGGTTAAAGGTATCACAAAATCGTTTCTAGAAAAAGATTGCCTTCTCTTTGTGACAGTTATATATTTATTATATAAAAAAGGACTAAGCAGCAAATTACAGTACATACGTGGATACGGTCTGAAAGTGTCTATTTCTCAAATACGTATTAGATACTTTTGTTTATAATTATATTTGATGGCTTAAATTTTCCTGATGTTACAAATCCTTCTCTTAAATTATGTCAGCGTGAACACGAACGAACTTGTATACAAGTAAAACATTCGTTAACGTCTTTTAGTATGTAAGTTTGCGAATACATGAAACAGAGGGCCGAACCAACGCGTACGAATCTTGTATAAGGCTATTCCGCGAAACATGCCTAGTGCTAAAGAAAACATCGTGAAAAGTAGATGTAGGCATAGTGAAGCGAGAGCAACGTACGGTTTCAAAGAAGAAATAGTGCTTACAGTAGAAAAAGGTGCAGTCAGGAAATTTAGATATTCGGAAAGAAAGAAGGAGAGTATAAGCTGACGGATAAATCAATAGAATGAATGTGTGATGGAAAGGCATGTGGAAAATTTATGCAAACCTTCTGGGCGACCTATCAAAAAAGAGCCAAGTTTTAACCGACGAGTTTGCATGAACCGATTTCGGAGTCAGTGAAGCGAGAAACGTGTGTAATAATAGTGTCATATAGCGGTAAGTTAGGGTCAACATTGTTGTAGTCCACACCCACGGCTCTAGAAAATAGAAGAAACTTTATAAATAAATGAAATTAATATTACATTCCAAGGAAGAAGCAGGGTGTAGTACTTTACCATAATATGACGACATTTAAGAGTTTTTATTGGAATTGGCTAAAAGCTGATGCCGACGTAATAAGCACATTTTTTCCAAAAGTTTGAAAAAGTTTAAAAATATTTGGTCCTAGAAAAGAAATATTAAATTAATATATGGAATTCATTTGTGGAATAATGGAACACTTAAAAAATATTAAATAGCTCTCGTTATTTGACGTTCCATTTTACTATTACGTAAATTATTGCCGAGACTAAAATTGTTTCAATCGCTGCTACAGAAAATATACGGACGGTCTGTTAAAAGTTTTGCGCTCCTGGTTCATTTATAAATGTGTAAATTTTGAATATAATTTTTAAGATCCGTTTATTGATTTAAAAACGTATTTGCCGAGATCGACTGGTAATTGTTTTTTTAACTTTTTGCTATAAAAATTGAAAACTTTTCATAAAATTACTGTTTTCATCCTGATTGTCGAAAATCGGTTATCACCAGATCTTGATGTTTAGAATTCTAAAAATCGATTTCGATCATTTTCCGAGTAAAGTTTGTGTGTGTGTGCGTGCGTGCGTTCGATCGTGCGTGTTTAAATGTGTTTGTGTGTGTCTTGCAAAATATTCAAAAAACGTTTTTATAGAATATTTATGTACCTACTCTACTGATTAATTCCAAATTCTAGCTTTTTTTGCTTAAAAAACATAATCGATTATTACGAAGTCCGTTAAAATCAGGAGTTTGTTCGAGTAACATCGTTAAGGAAAATTAACGGAAAACTCGAAAACAGGGTTTTTCAAAAGAACATGTGAAATTTTGATGGATTGATGCTTGATACTTGCCATAATTTTCTGTTTATGAAACTGTATCGGGTGCCATAAAGCAGATCAAAATAGAACAGCGCGTTCAAAAGATATAGTACTTGAAAAATAAAATAAAAGGCGTAGCAAATTTTTGAACTCGAAGAGCTTAAAAAGTATTACAATTATATTTTTAAGCCCCATAAAAAAGCACTAAAATCGATCTCTTGAGCGTAATATGAATGTAGATGTAAATGAATTCTCGAGAACTCAATTTTTGCTATTGTATTTACGAAAGCTTAGAGCTAGAAAGAAATAGAAAATTTCAGTGATGGCCCTGCTGGTCAAATCTTTCCCAAATTTATAGCTCAAAAACTCATAGACAATATCTAAAACTCGAGGAGCTCAAAGACATCGACAAATGTTGTAGAGAAAAAATTTAGGGATGGCCTGCAGGATCTGCCCTGTTACAATTTTTTTTTTTATTAAAAATAAATGAAGTATTTTGTCTGTAGGAAATCTGAAATTCAAAATAAAATATTTAGGGCGATAAATGTATAAGGTTATACAAGTGCCCTTATTCCTTAATATTGAATTGCTCTTTTTAAAAATACTTTTAGGAAAAACACTCCATCTGAGCGCTGAATGTAGGCAGTATTTTGAATTGATTACTGATTTTAATTCTGTCCATGGCGGGATTCAAAATCAGTCCCAGACTGCGATCTTGAGAGAAAGGCTACTGCCAGGCTGCTAATTAAGAAAAACCCACGTATCGTTTTTAAGGAGATTTGAGGTCATTTGGAAATTGGTATCGGACAAATTCAAAATATATTAACAAAATAATAAATTTTTACTTATTTTGTTGTCAGATTTCGCGAGAACTAACATTAGAATTAAAAAGATTTTGTGTTTATTAGTGAGGAAACAAATCTGGTAAAATTACGATAACGGACGGTCAAACACTCGTGACACCACGACGAGACACCCAAAATGAACTTACATTATTGTCAAAAGATTTGTTTTGGGAAACTAATTATTAAACGTTTGTTTGCAACATGCTTTTGCATGTAGCATACAACCTAACGCTGAAAAATTGAATTTTTATTCGAAAAAATTGATATATTTTGATGACCTGAGTACTGTTAGTACTAGAATTAGTTTAATTAGCTTTTTTATTACTACAAATTTCTATGAACGTTTCGTATCAACTCAGAATGCACTTATGTTCCAGAGAGGCCAATAGTCTCGTGGAAGGATGTTCGAAAGCGACAACAAACTGACCAAATTAAAACGGGTTAGAAGAATGGGTAAAAAATACTATGATTGTTGTCTTCCGGACGTTTACACGGTCTAGAGAAATCGCATTATGTTTTATAACGTCAGTGCTTCTCCGCGCAACGCGAACGAGTCGAAGTGGTTTTTGGCTTCTGAAAAGGTTGAGCTCGTAACCTGTCGTACACACACCCCGGACCTGGTACGCACTTCTTTATGATCCCGGTAGCAAAGGTTACACGAGAGCTGCGACAGTGCGGAACTAGAAGAGGTTGTGACGGCCTCGTGTGTGATAACATGCTTTAAAAATCGATGGTGCTTTACGTGCTAAAAATTTGCTCGGCGGAAGGAAAAGGTGTACTCAACTACATAATGTTATAAGAGAATATTTTAACTTTTTTATGGGTGAATTTTATTTATTACGAACTGTTTTTTTATAATCCGTATTAAACATAAGACGTGCCCAACCAATAGAAAACGACTAAATATAAACAAAAAATCAAATGCAGGATCATGGCGTTATATTTTCAAGAATTTACAAAGTGGTCGAGAAGGGACAGTCGTGACCGTCGGCGGGCCGTCCGCTCAATCAATTTGCGGTACTGCCACGATTTTGAAGATTTTGAGATACTATTTAACTTAGTATAAAAATGTGAATATTTCCTGCAGATAAATCATGAGGTTGCAAAGAAATTACAAAGAAAAAAAATATTTTGAGTTACGTAAAAATTACTGAAAACCCTTAATTTTTAAGTGATTTCAATTGAATTTAATATGGAGTTAGCTGGGGCAGAATTGAAGAATATAAAGATGCGTTTTTGGGAGTCTGTGAAAATTATTAAAAACCTTTGTAATGTGACTTATTTTGATGAAACACTCTGTTTTTAGAGCGAAGAGCGCTTAGTATGGTTTATGCCTCCGTTGTGTTATTTTAATAAGAACCCATATAATTTATCTCCATACCAAACTTATAATTTATCTCCATTTAAATCAAGGAAAAGCATGTAAACTACTTTATTTTATGGTTCTATCTTAAGGTTTAGGAAAATTGCTAAAAATTATTACAATTCTATCAAATTTTCTGAAAGTTTCGCAGTTCATTCTTAATAGTGCAAGTAAAGTTTGGTTGGTGGTTCAGGGTTTCGAAAGAATCACCAAGAACTTTTATGGTCCAGTGTGTTTAAGAACAAAACGGGACGAAGACATATCGGGAGCGAGGACGGGGGCCGGGGCACGTGGCGGGCCGTGCGCGAGGCGGTACAGCAGCCGGGTAGTGATAGCCCACTGATGTACGCGAGTTCTAGTGGGTGAAGTGGGGTAAAGTAATAAGAAGTGTGTCTGTTTACTTGTTGTCTCTTCATGGTTAAGCTGCTGATACAATTTTGCATAAATTTACCAGAGAGCTAGCTTGCATCCGCAAAAACGGCCATGTATTACTTTTTATTTTGTGATATAATCGCAAAGGATATGTGTTAAAAGAAAACAAAGAAATCTCCAGCAATGATCGGAATTAAGGTGAAAAGCTTAGTCCATAGGGGTAGAGTCGCGGGCTAGGGCTAGCGCATAAATACAACCGAATACATTGGGGATGAAGGAATACAAAAAGTCAACTCTGAAATTTATATGTGTAGTTATAAACTGCGCTATCTAATAAATAACGGAATGCATTGCAGAGAACCTTTGTAGAATTTCCAAGCTATTGTGTAAGTTGGAGTCGGGGATAAATCGCCGCGCCGCCGATAGTTGGCGCTGCTGTCGAACAACTTTGGTCGTTCCGATGCCGCGACTCGTGTTCGGTTACTGGAGGGAACTCCATTAATTAATTGATACCTATAATAAAAGTTAGCTTGAACTATAGAATTATTTTATTTTATCATTTCATTATTGATGAACATTAATCCATCTCAGTCACTATCAAGTTCAATGAAATATGAGTATTCGACTTTTGATTTAACACAAGATAATAAATTTAAGCCATGTTTGATATAATTTTGTAACAATAGTAATAATTATGTTTTAATAATTAGCTGACTCGTGCGAGCAATATGCACGGTATTTTGATCAGTCACGTAATAGTAATTAAATAACTAAATAACTAACTAAAAGACTATGTAAATGTAAGTACTTATTTACTAAAACATTTTATTTTATCTGTAAAAGTAGTGGAAAAAGAGCACCCTCAAATGATTTTGAATTATGGGTCGCGCGGTCTCGGTCTATTGTAAAAAGTGGATATCATCATATAAAGAAGCAAGAACTGGATGCAAAGACCGTACCATGTAAAAATCTGCGGTTTCTGTCGATCATTTTGGGAAATAAGCATGAGTTTATTAATAAAAATAATATTTATTACTGGGTGAATAAGTGATATATGACTAAATGTGTTATGAATAAATTACAGTTCATTCAATAAAATTCATAATGTGGTAAGTTTTCAAACATAAACATAATTACTGATGCTCCTCAAAAAGTCGATTAAAAATTGTCATATATATATTCATGTTGTGTAAACTTCATACAAAGATACCCCTTACGCTTACAAAAACAAAAAAGAGAGAAGCTAAAAAAAATTTTTGCTTCCATTTGGATGTGCGGGACGCCCCTTTCAAGTAATCTATTTTCAAATATCAATTACAAGTTTATTTTTGAATCAATGGTGACAATGAATTTACTGCACCGATTTCGTGTCGTGTAAAAACCGGAGGCTTTAGACGGACTAACAAATTATCTTTATTGTCTTTGGCTTAATAAGATTTTGTTGCACACGTAGAAACAAAAACGGCGCGAAACACGAGCCGGGAGATGGCGTCGCCGTCGGGCGTCCATCCGAATGAAACTTCGCAACTCGAAAGCCATTAATCCGACGCGGAGTGTTTACAAAAGTGACTAAGTCAAGAATTAATTCCTCCGAGGATTTCGAATCAGAGCTGAAACTACATCGAATGTCCATTGTCCGAGTTCCCGAGGAAATAAATTGGTTCGATTGTCGATAGTTCCGGGACGGGCGTCTTTGAGTTTTGATGGGGACTTATCGGGAATCAGAGAGTTGACTTTAAAGAAATAATGTTTTATTTTGCGTAAGACGGTCTCGACAGCGGATTGAACGGTATTTTATATGAGTCATCGTCTAGTTAAGTGAGTTTTATGCTTTATTACGAGCGAACAACGAATACCGTGAACTTGACCTATTTATTTTCTTATATTTGTAAAGAGTAGAAACATGAGATTAATTACCGAAACTTTAAAATGTAACGCATGCATCAATCGTGAACATCATGTGTATCTGAATTAGTAGATGCGTATATTTCGGCGTATATTTTGGTCATAACAGATTGGAAGAATCGTGCCATAACTTTTAATTAATAAAATAAAATCTATTTTTAAGGGTGTTTATAATTTGAAATAATTGCACGAAGCAGGTAGGTTCATTTCCTAAAAAACCGGCCACGCAACGTCAACAAGTGTTGCAAGTGCTCATGAGCAGCGGTGACGATCTTACTCTTTGGTGGCTAGCATCATATTACTCTATGGCTCGCATGCTCATTTGTTCCTAGAAAGTTCTGTAAAAAAAGCTGTTCTCGATTGTACGAAAATAAATTAAAACATGATGAAGCTCGTACTAAATCGTTATGCTATAATCATAGTTCACTTGTATGATACGAAAAACATATTATTTTAAGACACTTCGATATACAAACTTGATATCGTTTAAGTCTTTCAATTACGATGGTGATGAATACAGCAAAAAATAGATATAAATAATTTACCCCATTTGTTCTTTATTTTATAGAAAACAGTAAGACTTTGTACATTGTTTCATAATACATATTGTTACTTTATTTCGTTCTGATAATGCACGACATTAAGGCAGCATTTTTGAGTTTATTTTCTTGGAATCAATGGCTTTCTCGATAATTTTCATTTATATTATTTATTATTAGACTATAAATTAAATAACATAGCTAAAAAACGTGAATAATAAAATTGAAAATAATATTAAACTTAAAGAATAATATAATTTTATACAAATAAGAAATTCATATACCCTATGGAATCGATCATGCGTCTTTCTGCGCTAATATTCATAATATCTCTTTTTTTTTTTAGAACAACTTCTTCGAAAAAAAGAAGCACAGTTTAATTAGGGCAGGCAAAGCAAGCTCTAACATTATCCTACAATACATGCATTTTTGTGGAACAATTTACGAAAAAAACACATATTTAGATTTTAAATTTAACATAGAAATTCAAATTCTAGTGTAGATGTATAATCTATCATCAGTATATCATTTTTAGGAAAATATTTTAAAGAGAATTGAAAAATCAGAAATAACAGTCATTTAATTTTTGATTAGAAACAAAAAAAAATTGAAAAAGCCATTTAGATTACATTATTACAACTTATAACCCAGTACTTTCGAAATATATTTATTTATTACTAGAGGTTATAAACAGAAATTGCAATACTACATTCGTGGAACGGAATGTAATTGCTAAAAGGATATTTTTAAAATTATAATTTGATAACATCGAATAAGATAACCGTTTTCAATAGAACGTACTAGCAGTAATTTTAAGGCTAATGAAAACACTAAATTAATGAATTTTTGAATAAGTGATCGCGTTTCTAAGTCGTTTCACAGTTGATTGACGGGATAGTTTTCTAAACTGTTTTGCTGATTTTTTCGTTTCTATTAAATTAAATATTTTTTTTGGAAACTAAAAGAATCAATCTTTATTAAATTATCTGTATGGTATGCAAATTTTTTCCATTTTTGTGTACTAAAAAGAGCACAGCGATAGAATTAGTTCCTGACAAAAGCCAAAAAAAATTTTCCATTGTTAAACACTTTCAAACGCTTAGCATTATGAGTCGAGCAAAAATACGAAGTAGAAATATGAAATATTTAATCAATGAGAATTTTATTATTTATCAACCCCGCCTGTCAAAAATTTCAGTACTAATAATTGAAAAACTAATATATTGAACGCGTGATACTTTATCAAGTAGACCGATACTAACGCCAACGCTGAGAAATCTACAGAGTTAATATTGACATGTTGCATTTTTAGAATATGTACTTACAAAATCGCTGAACTTTTTATTTTATTTATCAGAAGCTTTTATATATCCTGCCGTGTTAGAATGTTTGTGTCAATTTTTGGAATGTAATTAGAACCACTTCCTAACGTTCGGTTGGACTCGAATAAGATATAGTTGCATATCATCGGTGACAATGTAATAATATGGTATTAAGGAGCTGTTCTGATGACGGTATCAGAAGATGGTCTTAGAAATCCTGAACTAAACAAAATGAACCTATCGAGTTTGGGCTCTTTTTGTTTTGTCTTATAAGTACTCTGGTGCTACATGATATCCAGGGTTTTAAGATGGAAGCAGTAAATGGTCATAGGAATTACTGAACTAAATGAGACAAACGCGTCGTATTTGGACTCATTTGATTTGTCTCGGCATGTACTCTGGTGCTACATGATAACCGGGATCTGAAAATGGAGCTGAAAGGTGATCAAAGACGCTTTGTAGTAAAAACACGTATTCCTATCAAGTTGGGATTATATTTTTTTGTGTTGACAAACATTCTAGGCCTATAAGATATTTCTGTTCTGACGATAGAGACAGAAGGTAAACATAAGAACTTCTGAAATAAACAAAATAGACTCGTCGTATTTGGGCCCTAAACTTTTCTCCGCTGGGCAAGCTTGTGTTGCCCTCGGTCGAATAAAATCTTTAGAAGGACTCTTCATCGAAGAATTAGATAGTTCGAAATAACCAAAAAATATGCCTAATAGTAATGATGCATTATTAACAATGTATAGATTAGGAAGGAACAAAAAATTTGAAAATAAAACTGTTAAAAAAAAAGTTGTTTTAAAGCAAGTTTTCATTTACAAATTCAGTTGTACTAAAACGAAAATTATGCAAGGGTCGTGCTCTTGAATGCCATTTATATAGACGAATAAAATAAATTAGATAGACCGAAATCCTCCATAAAACTATCTACTTCTATAGGCACGATGTTGGGATAATCAGTGAAAAAATAAATATCCATAATTGCACTAATATCACATAATTTCAAAAGCTTGTAGCGCGCAAAGAGAAACACACATATACGACCAAATAATCACTGTTTGAATTTACCCTTAACGTTACTTATAGTAAATGTGATAGTTACATTGCATGTTACATCACAAACATATGGTGCAAATCACTAATTGTATCGTTGTACACACGAGGTGGCTTGTTACTGTGAACGAGTTGCGTTATGTACGAAGTTCTTCTTAAATGATACAATATTTTCCACTTCCATTATCACGTTTTTCTGTTAAGGCCAGCTATATCTTTTACTAGTAAACATTGTCATTGTATAGTAAATAATATCGTAATTTTTGTGAAAGCGCATTCAAAAAATTTCACGAGACCTCTCAAAACCGTGCTGATATCAAATTTATCAATAAATTTGATATCATCGGAAAGGTCCTCATTCGAATTCTGCCTTTTAACGGTTTCATGTATTTTTCGTTGATAATGAATTTGTTAAAAAATAATAAATCACGCAAACGAAAGCAAACAATTTATTTAATTATCATTTTAATTATCGACGAATACACAGTTGCTGTTGATTGTTAGTCATAATTACATTTATTGGAAAATTGTCCTGCAAAGCGTACGCGGGCCTCGCTGTCTTCAAGAGGATGTGGCTCAGTCGTCAGGTCGGCACCGGTGAAGGAGCGCTCGAGCTGCCGGGCGGCCCCCGCGCCCGCCCGCCCCGCTTATTTATTCAGTGCACGAGCCAGCGTGATTTATCACGCACCGAATTCGCGGAATAGTGAAAAAAGGTACGAAGTTACGATTAGTTTCTAGCGATTTGAGGCCGCGAAATTATATTGAATCTGCATTTTGTAAGACCCCTTTTAATACATTGAACTGTTTCAAACACGGTTTCATATTTTATATTAGATTTACTTAAGTGATGAAAGTGCCGGCAAGGATCGACGAGCGTCGCGCTAGAAAATCTTAGGTAGAGCAAGTGGCGTAAAAAGAAGGGCGATTTCTAAGTACCCGTGACCGACAAGCTTCAGGGATGTCAGTGACGCACGAGAGGTATGCAAAGATCGTACAATTTGGGAATCTATAGTCTTTGGGAAATGATCGTAAGGGTAAAAGTAAAAATAAATAACAATAAATGAAATAGTGATTTATTTTGCTATACTTAATCGCTAACGCGATGAGTTTGTATAGGCTCTTTGGTGGAACACAGCGCGAGACGACGTTCAAGCAGTTGAACATATCTTACTTTAGCTAGCGATTGAATCAGTGAGTACCGCGTGGCTCACAGCGGTGTATGTGAAGTCATATTAATACCACATAAATTACCATAAAAAAAATAAAAAAATCAATTTAGTGGAAGTGGTTTTAATAAAAATGAATTAATTGTTTTGTAACAAGTAAGTATTAAGATACCTAATAAAAGTAGTGAATATATTTTGTACACGATTATTAAAAATAATCTTCTTAATATTAATTAATTGTTCATTATTACAACCAAGTAGCTTTCCGCTCGCAACTTTATCGTGTGGACGCGAATGTATTTCTGAATATCTGTGTCGATTAATTTTGCTTTGAATGTCATTCTCGGTCTCGCTGTCAGTTCGAGCCTGTACCGTCCCTAGTTCCGCTCCCGATCAGGCTGTTGATTTCAGCCCTGCCCCACACTCGATCGGGCCCCGATCTCGTTTTCAGTTTCGGTCCCGGTTCTAAATCTAGTTCCCGCTCCCTGTCCCGCTTTCAATTTCGTTTCCGTTATCACTCAAGGTTCCAATTTGAAGGATACCGAGGAAAATACTGAAAATGCAACTTTTTATTAATAGAGGAATTTATAGAATAGGTGTAATAGTTCAGTTCAATAGTGCAAATACGCATATCTACTAACAAGTAGATACGTAAAACATTAGTGTATTCGAATGTCACGTTGTTCTAAAATTTCAAAACATTCGTTGAAGAAATTTTGCAATTTTAAGATTTGGAAAAAGCGAACATTTTTTATGTACATAGACAATCCGTCTATCGGCCCGCATGTACTGCACCACGAATTCGCATTCTAAAAAGATTGATCGAGCGTAATTGTTGGCGGGTCCGGCGGACACGAAGTTTCCTCCGAATCGGTCGAAACACGTAACGGGGCGGTCGGGGCGGGGGGGCGGCCGGCGCTGGGGGCGGCGAGGGCGCCGTTAGTTCGCCAACTATTGGCAAGACGACAATTTATGCTCGCCCAAGAAGTTGGCCAATAGCTTACCGTTGTCGAGATTACTTTGTCATTTAATAGTTCAAAATTATAATGGAAAATTGATATTCTTAATATGTACACTAACGGTAAACAGCATTAATTCATTACACAGTTGATAGATTATATGATAAAATAAATATAATAAAAATTCATGAGTTGACCTGCGCATCAATTTATACAAATAATGATTAATGTAAGTAATTATGTTATCCAGACTTATCCATGGACACTTTTTGATCTACAACTGCGACATGGACTTTTGAATGTAATTTCAGCGGTGTTATCTGTCACTAAATTTGAGATAAAATATGTAATAATGGTCTCGTTGTGTACTTAAAGGGCCATGCAGCATAAAAAAACACTGACTTGGATAGCAAATTATTAACAGAACATCTAGAAAATTTTTGAACCTGTAGTCTTCTAGATTGGGCTAATTCCTCTCCCTACCATTTTCAAATTGAAACAGCTCAAATATTACTGAATATATGCATAAACTTTCGATCTCGAAGAGAGAAAACGTTAGTAAAGTGTATGTAGAGTTACGTCAAACACCCAATATTCAAATTTTCGTACTTCATGAATTTGGTTAAAATCAGTCGTATAATTTCAAACATATTTGAAAACCAAATACTTTTATTAATTTTCTGTTCAACGTTAAGTCACTATTGAAATGACCTCTTTTAACGGGATTTTATTAAAAGAAAAAGTTTGATAAATATTAAAATTGATTAGATTTTAGAAAAGAAGGATCTAATATTCTAAATTATATTTAAAAAAAATTAAAAGTCTTCATTCCAGATAATTTAAAATTATTAAACTGATGGTGCTCAAATTTTTGGGTTAATTAAACAATTGCAACTTTCTGGATATTGTGAACCTTACTTTGATCATTCAAATCGTTGAATGTATTTAACAAAACATATTTTTAAAATTTCCTGCTACAATATCTCTCATTGCGCTTTAGTGTATTTACCAAAGTTTATTGAGGCTGTTATTTTTGTATCTGAAACTGGCCACATACAAAATTTGAAAAAGAATTACAATATTTAAGAATGGAACTGCTTAGTTGGACAATACAGTTTGTTTCGTGTAACTATCAATTGTATCACCATTGTGGCGTTATTTTGAAAATTGCGTGTTTTTATCACCATAGATTTTATGTAAAAATTTTCGTGTGATGATTTATTACGATTTTCGGGGTGAAAAAACTCAAAAACAGTGCATCGATCAACTCACTTCGACTTTTGGGGATGAAGCACCATCGAAAACCACTGTGTATCACTTGTTCAGTGAGTTTTATCGTGCGCGAACGAATTTAAAGAAGTTCGCCTTAAATCGGTTGTTGTACCACAAAACATCGACGCTGTGCGGGAACTGATAATGTAAGATTATCATATTACATATCGCGAGATAAAAAACGTTTCTAGGCATAAGTATCATGAGCATGCAATTCATCATCATGACAATGCTAGCTGTCATCCGTCGGCCAAAACAACTCGGTTTTTGGAAAGTCAAAAGGTTGAATTGACGGGTCATTCGCCGTACAGCCCCGATTTGGTACCCAACGATTTCTATTTATTCCCAATTGCGAAAAATAAATTATGTGGTCAACGCTTTTAGAGTCGCAAAGAGGCCGTTAATGCGTTAAAAATTTGCACGTTTTGTAGGTTAGAATGGAAAAATTGCTATAAAAATTGGTTTCAGCGTATACAAAAGTGCATCGATCATCATGGCGAATATTTTGAAAAGAAATAAAACCATATTAGATGATGGATAATTGTTTTTTTTTTGATATTAAAAGACACATAAATAACAGCCGTCGTAAAACCGAAGGGTAATCATAAAGTGGTGGTATGTGGACTATGTATTTTTATAATGGAATTCATAGAAACGATTTATGTTAAAGTACTGTAGGTGTAGTGAGATTAAGAAACCTCTATTCATAATTTCCTTTTCAGGAAATTCTATTCAACAATTGTTATTTATGCCCAATCGAGGAGAGTTTGAATCAATAATTATTTTAAAGTTGAAATAACAGTATGTTATTATCTCTTGATTATTTTTAATTGTGAGAAACAAGTGAAAGCAAATTAGTTGTTTATGTTCTGATGAAGACAAATAAAAAACGAACCTACTATCCAAGTGGATCGTTTGTAAAATATAAGTGTCATACAAGTATTTGTGTATTTTTGTGATTTTTCTTCCTTAAATATCCTTTCCGTTTTCGAGTCTCATGCTCTTGAGTATGATAAGAAAAGATATGGTATAAAAGATGTGGTAGAAGAAACATAAAAATATAAATATGGAGTGCCTTTGGAAGATAGATATAGGAATAGTAAATTAGAAAAAGGTGTGATTCCAAAGATGTAGTGACTGGAGTAGAAAAAGGTAAATTGCAGTGGTTCGATTATATGGACAGGTTGCATAAATATAGATTTACAAAATAAATTTAAAGAGTGAATTAGTGTGATGAAAGTGTCGGCAGAGGGGCTAAGCGTGAGTACCCGAAATCGATGAACTTGCATGAAACTATCGATGAGTGTTTGTGAAGCGACATAGGTATCGGAGGATAGATAGCATAATATACAAATATGGGATCTATGATTATCTTCTCACTTCAACGCGTGAGTTTATAGTAAAAAAAGTAATGAAAATTTTATAAACGCTCTCTTCTCAAAAATATTTTCATTTTCTCATGGTAATTACGAAAGTAATTATTTTTGATTAGGTTTATGTGTAAAGTATATAGGGACTCCTTACCTAAATTTATTAAAGCACTCTTACGTCATATAAATATCTATTCGCTTTTTCACACATATACAGAATACATTAATTGACGTAATTTTACATCTTAATCATATACATACATAACATACATTTACGTATACATCGCGGGACGAATGTCGTGCCGGCGTATGACTAGGGAGACGCGCGCCGCCGCCGGCCGGCGGGGTAGTTGAGAAGTAACACGATCGCGAAATAGGCGTTTTGCAGTATCTCTGGTCAGAGCGTGATTACTTTTTATTTCGTAGCCTTGTTTTATAGTTTCATAAGTCCATCGATAAGGATTGTCCTGTAGCTTAGTCAATTTTGTGTACATATAATAACGGAACTGTGCTGCCGAACTTTACTTAATATTGTCAGTGTGTAATGTGTGTTCAAGGATTGTAAAATAAACATCGAGAAAAGGTTAAGTGTTTAACCTTTTCGCCGCCCGCCGTATTCCTCTGAGGCGTCGTCATACGCCTATCGCTTTTGAGTGTACAGAACACTGCGGCGAATCATTCGATGAAAATTATTTTGAAAATAAAATTCATGAATTCTATATTTTTTTTTTATTTTGCCTTGCAAACTTTAAACTTTTTATTTCTCTAACAAAACTGGATCAACAGAATTTTTTTCATTTTTCTTGGCGATTCTGTGTCATATTTTTTCCTTAAAAATGAATACCTTTTTTTGGGAGTAGTAAAGTACCGTAACTCTAGATATCTGCTAAAACTTCAGCGCATGACCGCTCCAATCCATCCACCAGAAGTTATCTGGCTATAGATAATTATTGCTATCCGTGCGAAGCCGGGGCGGATCGCTATTATTAAACTAGAAGATAATAATGTGATCTGAGTTCTGCGCAGTGTTCTAAATCAAATAGAACGTATATATCAGTCGGTGGCGCTGGCCGCAATGAGTGAATTAACTAAATATTACAGACGTGCAGGTTTCAATGCACGAAAATAGTGTTGTACAAGAAAAATCGATAATGACTTAAATAATTTCTATTCGGTAGGCGTAGTAGTTACACAACAGTTACCAATGCCTATTTATGATATTTGATAATAAATAAAAGTACCCTCTGTGTGATATTCTGCATCTCATAAAACAGACAAATGAAACGGTGATTTCCATATCGGATTTGATACAGTATGATTACAGAAACTCAATGATAATTGTCTAGCCCTGTTTATTTCCTAGATAGTCAGTTAAAACAAAGTTGGAGTTAATCTAGCATCATTTTGTGAGTTTTGACATGACTACGTTAATTCCAAGTAAAGAGCATTAACTATGGAGAAAATAACAATAAACATAAACTCATTAAATTAGTGTATATTTATCTCAATTTTGCGAAAATATAAAAGAATTTTCATAATCGAATATTTATTACTACAGTAGTATTATTACACAGGTAAAATAGAAAACGACATTGTTCACGCAGTATTTTATTCGATACTCAGAATGGTCACCGTCAATTTTAATAGCTCCAATGACAAGCAAGTCATCCAATACGTAAACAGATGAAGCAAAAAAGATTAACATAAAGTACAACCACGAATATCAACATTTTCAAATGGCGTCGAGCAGTTATTATATGGAAAACCATTCCAGGATTTCTCATTTTGTGCAAATAATAGAACAAGAATTTAGACATACAAATCCATATCCACGCGTGCTTGGTACTGACAATGACCAATCCACACTTGATCTGGACGTCCTGCTTATTCACGTCGTAACAATTAAGTATTTATTTGATATATTTTCAGAAATTATTCTATTATTCATGAAGTAATTCGTTCCGTAATAAATAATGTTCTCAGATTTTTATTTTTATTATACTCTTTATTTCTTTAAGTAACACATAATTATCTGTTGTTTTATTTATTCGGTCAGTGGCACATCACTAATGAACATATATATCAGTTCGTGGCGTGGCGCACGTACGATTGATATAATTTCGAAAAGGAGAAAAAAAAAATATAATTCTAAAACACATTTTAAGATCTTTATCGGTTCGGAAAGATACTTATATATTACTTACTTTATCCTTTATATTGATATTATACATAAGTATATAAAATATTCAAAATTATTTTATGTATATCCCAAAAAACTCCGCTTTGCTTACGAATAATATATCGCTGCTTGGCGTGAGTGGCAGAACGCTTGATGACATATATATTAGTCGCTGGTCTTGAGAGGGCTAAAATTTAGTCCGAAATTACACCTACAACTGAGATGCTTGCTATATACTATATTTTTTTACTGTAAGTCCTGTGTATAAGAAGAAATGTTCGTTGTTTTTATATTTTCTGGAATATTTAAAACATGTCAAAATGAAATTATATCAAACATATAGTTTTATTTTTCATACTAAATTTATTGGTTTGGCATGTCACATGAAGGAGTTGATAAGAGTTTTTTTTTGTTCTAATTTTGCTCTAAAAATTACCTACCAAAGTTGAAATTCGGCTACGTAAGTTATACAAACATTGGGTTATAAACCTGTATTACTACATACGTATACGTAGATTTGAACGAAATAGTCTATGACAGACACAGACGTAAGTGATTCTACAAGGATCCTATTTTTTCTGTGATATATGGTATTCTAAAAATGTCGCTTTTTTGCTTGTGAATACGAAGAATTAAGTAAAAAATTGTAAATAAAAGTTAAGATAAACATAATAATTTCATAGCGTGGCGTTAGTTAATTTCTATAATTCAGTTTGATTAGATCAAGAGAGTGGACGACCAAAGTGGCAGCGCTTAGTTCATCGCCAGGTGTGGTTCCTAAGAGAGTGATATGATATATAGTCGTGTGGCGTGACTGAGGAACGTCTAAGAAAGTGTGTTCATCACTTACTGATCTACTTTTGTATCGCTGTTTACTGGATCCATCTAGACCGATTGCAACTAAAATAGCCGGGCGGAAATTGCATTACATAATATTGTAGATCGGTTTTGAGGACTGTGGTCGGGTTGCGTTTGTATAAGTCGGGTACATGCGATCATACTTGTGGTTATTGTTGGGTTGGAGTACCATAACAGCTGCGCAGGCGCATTGCTTTCGTCAATCTTTTATTTCAGATTAAGATATTGAACATCGAGCCATCCACGTCGATGTCTCGAAATGACGACTTAAGATGTTCACCGAGGCACGGAGTGAGTGGGTTGAACTAAATAACTTAATAGTTCAGCACTTCGCTTGCTCGTAGTAAGTTCCAAATAGATTACCTACTGGTTTAAAACGTACTGCCCACTCCGCCACCACGCTTCGTTCGCCATAAATATTTATGGTTAAATGAAATATGCATAAATAGTCAATTTTATTTGTTAATAAAGAAATGATGTTTGTATGTTTGTTTCGGCATTGGCCGTCCATCGCAAGACATACGTCTCTCATCTAGATTTCTGCGGCGTGCTGTCCTGGGCCACTACAGCCAACGTTGGCCGCGACCTCAACTAGGTTGTCAGTGCCTCTAGCGGGAAGTCGTCCAGCGCTGCTAATCGAGAACATTTCTTTCCCAGCTTATATCGGTGCTACGAGGGTTCTGACTTTCAAAGTGCTGATTCTATCATTTTTGTCGGTTAATTTAGCTCTCATACAGATTTTCTTATTTCGTTTTATCTAGCAGAAAAACCCCGGTACGCCTCTCCATTGCACATTGAATTACTTTGAGTTAATATACGAGACAAAAGATATGATGTTAGCCAAACAAATTTAAATGTGACATAACCATTCTCAATTTATACAGCTGAAATATGCATTATAACTTAAACTCTATATATGTATTCTGTGCAGGGCAGGTTAATCCACGATATCGTAGCCCGTAAGCACTTAAGTGATGTTTATTATGACTGAGTACTTAATAAATACGATCGATTCACAGAAAGCTCTCGAAATATTTTCAACTCAAGTTGCATTAGAATACGAGGATTCTAACGAAAACCCTACCCTCGTCATTGGGGCGCGGCTCGGGCCGAGGAACTTTGTTTAGATTTATTATACTGGGAAACGCTTATCCCACCTGCGTGAACTTTGCCTTTCGGACGGACACGCGGAGCGACGGCGGGCGACTGGGACTGCGCGTCTCGCGGCTATTTACTGCGCGCGATGGCGCGGCCCGCGACCTCCGCCGACGAGGGCCGGTACAAAGAAGGCTGTGTTACGTTCGGTCGATCTCTAAACTATTGAGAGAATGTACTTTTTTGTCCGATTGTATTTTAGTTTTATTATACGCATTAGCACAATAAAATGGCTCAATTTTGGTAATAATATTTACAACATACACCTTCATATATATGTATCCACAATGTTAAGGTATCTAATTGAATTTCAGAAAAATCAATGTAATTAAAATAAATGCGGTCTAAACAAAAATCAATACCGTTTCAATGCTATGTTGTAGGTTTGAGCCCTAACAAATCGCGACATCAGTACTGTCATTTAAATTGACACATGTACATACAACTTTTTTGTCAAATTTTGTAATTAGTATACGTTTTATGACTTACTGGCCCAAGTTTCTATAATTTTTAAAATAAATGTCTGCCTGTATGTTCTTTCATAATTTAGGAACGGTTTTAACGATCATGATGAAACTTGATTTACAGTCAGAACATGTGATTGCGCAAATGATAGGTTATTCGTGATTTCGATACACTATATGGCAACCATAAAAAATGTTTAATATTTGCGTGTATGTGTACGTGTGCTCGTACGTATGTGTGTGCGGGTGCGTGTGGATGAAATCTTATCCTGGTTTTCCATGATTAATAAATTGTCTAAATTTGTCATTCAATACGTTGTGATTTGCTTTAAAACAGAAAAAGTATTTGCTTGCCATTTGTTTATATTGATATTATGAGTAAGTAAAGGTTGTAAATTTAAACTAAGGTAATAATCTCTGGAATAAAATTGTGTTATTAATAGGAAGCTGCATTATTTCTGAGTCTTGTAGGCAATTTTTAATTCCGATAAAGTAAGTTATCAGCCTCAGTAAGAAATAATAATCAACAATAATTGAAATAGGAAAAAACTAGAAGTCTGGACACCATGTAACCAATTTAAATATTTCAGCTAGCAAAGACGATCGTATGTTAAAAGTGAAAAATAATTTAAAGCCGTGAACACCCCCCGACCCACACTGGACCACCTGTCAGCTGGGAGGGCTTACGTTCAATCTCCTCCTTGAAATGAAATGATTGTGAGAGGGATTTCTTAGCAGAGGGGTAGGTAAGACCTGATATGACAATCAGTATGGAAATTTCAAAGATTAAGAGTTTACCCTTTATTTGATGATGATGATAATTGGTGAAGTACTTTATTGAGTAAAGTAAAATAAAGACGATAATTTTATGACTAGAGATAGCGATTTACCGATTCATTCTCACGTACCTCCCAAACTATAAGCCCGATTCAAATGAAATTTGATTAGGCGATAGGTTGTTTAATGTAGGAAGCGACTAAGGAAGAATTTTAGCAAATTCGCTTTTGGTTAGATTAAAAGAGGGGTTGAATGTTGTATTACACTTTTTTATGGAACGAGTTACGACTATGAAAATCAGTATTAATATTGTTTATTAAAAGTGCTGAGACGCATCTTTCACAATTAGGTGGGGGTGGGAGTGGGGTCGTCTAATATATGTATAAAAATGAGTGTGCGTTTTGTTCGCTTCATTCGTGTGCCTAAACCATTTTTTCAATAACTATATAATATGGGCAATGTATTGTACTAGCGAACGGGAAGTTTAATGATAAATAAATTTAGCAATTGTCCCCGATTTCGTCTGCATATCTGTATTATTCGACCGAATTATTAAAGGTACTCTAAAATTTCCTTCTCTATTCATGAAGGAATTTCGATGAATGGAAAACCTCCCTGATTAGAATAAACGTTGACGCTTTGGCGTCATCTGCATATATGTGATATTACAGATTTTCAATATTTTTTTACTTATATAAAGATATGCTATGTCCGACTATATAGCTTAAATTTTATTTTGGTACAAGTATGTGTTTTGGTTTCTTCCAAATCGGAACTATGACCTGTAACAAGTTTTAAATTGCAAACTCGACGAGGAGCAAAATAGAGAGTCAGAACTGGGAAGAATAATATTCGAGAATAGGGCCAAGAACGAAATTGAGTGTGGTACTAAAATTAAAATCAAGAGCATGACCGAAAGCCTAATAAGGCGCAGTGCCAAGATGGGAATTCGAATGTGCTTAAAGAACAGAAATCGAGAACGGGATCAGAATTGGAATCTACTTAAATCAAGACGCAGTTTTCATTTAAGTAGATTTCAATTCTACCGATCGCGGTCTCGCTGATAATTCCAAATGCGGGTTTGGAATTATCAGCAAGACCGCGATCGGATCGAGAGTGAGAAATTGGCATCGAGAACAGGAGTGGGATCTGAATCGAGAAGGGGACATCGGTCGGGGTGATGACTTACAGAGTAATCGGTCGCCATAAAAGCTGAAGGGGTTCATTCTACATTCACGCGGGTGGAGCCGCGGGCGCTCTGAGCGGTCTTTGCGGAAAGACAGAAATCGTGTATAGACTTATCTTACAGTGCTATTGTTGCTATTTTAATATTTATTCTTTTAAACATCAAAAAATATTTCTATTTGGCATTTAAATTTTAATATTATTGCGATCAATAGTAGATCGCAATAATATTAAAATGATCTAGTAATATAAATAAAAATGTGTGTCAGCTCCGACGCACGACTGGAGTTTACTCCTTAAGTACGATTGTCTAAACAAACGCAAAAAGAGTTTATTTAACTGAAAATTTTCGTTTTGACTAAAAATTTAAGAAAACCACGTGTTCATTTGATATTCCAGCATTATTATCTACACCACTTTCTTCCATAGTTTATATCAATTGCACTTCACCAAATATAATTATGATGCATATAAAAATTCACGATAATAATAGTAATTATTAATAATAATAGTAATAAATCAAATGTTAATAATAAATATTTACATTGTAAAAGAACACTTTAAAACACAAACAAAACAGTGGTGACGATCCGTATTAGAATTGTATAACTGATACACTATATATATATCGTTTGTAAACGTTGAACAGTATGGTTTTATAATATATATAGGTATACACACAATATATGCGTCAGCTGCCTCGCTGCGTTGGCTACACACAAGTATACAGACAAGTATACAAGTATACACATACACGCGATTGAAAAAGTGAAAGGTGCGTTAATTAGTTGCGCACCAAAAACGTAAAGCGGATTTATCAGTAGATTTTACTCGTCAAATTTTTCTCATACCGGGCGCCTTATATGAAAATCGATTCTTAAGGAGTAAACTCCAATATATATATCAAAATTCATAGTGGACACAGATCGGCTGCCTGCGGTGAAAGTGCATCAATGTATTTTTTCATTACTCTTTCAGAGTACTCGATGCAGGCCACGCTATACTTTGCGAGTGATACGTAAAAAAAATATTTTTTTTTTATAATTAAAATTTCCCTTTATCCGAAATTATGACAATGCACCACCCCAGACCGAGTGTTAGTGTAACGTCGTTCGGTTGTAAACATTTAACTAAACTCCTCGTTACTCCCGCAGCGCCGGCGCCGCGCGGCGCCAGAGCGGCCGGTAACGTGACACGGACGCCGTGCACTTTTTATTTGGGGCGCGCCCGTACTAATGTTCGCTGCTGAATAATTACCGGCAGCTTCGGGAGCGGGGGATCGCCCGACGCCGCCGCCCGCCCCGCCGCCGCCGCCTCTGCACCGGGGAAAATGTGTTCGCCTTACACTTAGGGAGTTTTACTTCCTTACTCATTATTCATTTTTCACATAATATTATGTCAACAATTTTTGAATATCCCTTTTGTTGATATTTTTTAAAAATGGAGAACGTTTTATGTTCGTCTAACTCAAGGATAACATGAACAGCCACTAGTGTTACAGGTCCTCAACGGTGCGTTTATTTCATGTGATCTTCAATACGTAATCCCGTTGTGAGGCGTGTGCTGCTTATAAGTTTAGAAGTTGGAAGAAAAAAATGGCCAAGCTATTGTTCCATATTAATATTCCAGAAATGTTCAGTCAGTGGTTAAGGAGAAATTTAATTTTATAAGTCAAAATTCACTTTCCAACATGTATAGAACTACCATAGGTGATACGTAAGTAATTTATTTATCTTTATTACTTAAATTTTCTATTTTATATTTAAGTTTCGCTTGTGTTTGGAGATAACCATGATAAAGACAAACTTTTCTGCTGTAAAATGTAACTAATGCTTTATTTTGTAAATAGTGTTATAGTGTCATATACATACGATAGATAGTTAATTTAGATTGTAATAGGAAAAAATCCTTGAAAATGATTCTTCGTCTATGCGAATAAATATTAGGAAACCAAAATAAAGAAATGTTGGGTTCTCGGTGACACGTATAATCATTAAATAGAAATATAAAACCTTATATATCTACGTTTTTCGAGGAGCTCTTAGTCGTACGCGTGCCTAATTAGGACAATAAAAGTGCGCAAAGGGACCCCGTGGGATAGTTTATAAGTTACATTAAAAAATTACTACCGCGATAAACAGCGGGCAGAATGGCGTGCGCGCACTCGCCGCCGCCACACCTTCATAAGTAGTTTTCGAAAATTTATGACCGGTGGCATTTGTTTTTGTTAGTATTTACTTTATATTTCACGTTAGGAGTATTAAAGAGTTCTTTATTACCTTTCAAAGGATACTCCAAAATCACTTTTTTAATATTGTATTTTTGATTAAGTACAATCATAATTTAATCAAAGCTACAATACTAAAAATTGTGTGAAACTCGATGTCATTATTGATAGTTAGTATTTCATAAAACTAACAAATGGAGTCGTTGCAAAAATTGATATTTCTCTTCATGTCTTGTCTCTAATTGCCCATTTTCACGTAGGTATTACAATGAGACTGAGCAAGATCCGTGTTCGTATTGTCTTTGGTGTCGGATGGTGGATGCCTTCGCTAGTTGCATGAACACCCAACCCGCCATGGAAGCACTTAGCTTTCAAACACCTGGAAGTCGAATCAAGGTTCGTCGTCATAAGGTTGAACAGGTAGAGGGCAGATCTTGCTGAATACCCGTCGTACCGGTTCGGTGGCTGTACGAATTTCAGCTACTCGAGAAACGCCCTCGGGACCTGGAAGCAATCGTACGGCTCGCCCCTGATGCCGTTTCAGCGGAAGTTGATTATCATCTTTGATTAGAACTAGGCTGTTGAGAATAATGCCTTCTTTAGGTATGCTCCTTTTATTTTGTTCTTTGTTGCGATTCGGATACGTATTCTTTAACCCATCACTGCCAAAAGTGTTGACGGAGTTGCTCGATTCTGTCGTAGTGCGTCAATCGATTGATAGGTATTGTAGTCAGTTTATCGCTGGCTGGGGAGGTCAGGTCGACCGACGAAAAAATGAGCTAGAGGTGTCAAAGGCATGAGATCATTGGGATCTGCGGATAAAGAAAAGAAGGGGTTGGAATTCGGGACACCTTTTATCTGAATTAAAACCATGGTGAACTCCTCGTTTCTTAATCTAGAATTTCTTACTACGCGCCGCTAGTAATTTTTATAAGACTTTAACTCTTGCTTCTCACGGTCCTCCAAAATGAGGTGAGTAAGAAGGCAAAATATAAATTTTATGCCTTCCTCAGCTTTTCAATACTTTTCAATACTTTTTCCGTGCCTAAAATTTTTTATCTATTATTGGAAAATGTTACTGCAGGTTTCCCACATCGGGAAATAAAACGATTAAGTGCTATATAACTGCTAATTAATTCTAAGTGTACACATTTAGTTGCACAATACATGAATAAGCAAATATATCCTTTGACCAACATTGATCATCAGTTTTTTCGATTTAATATAGTCACAAGTCCAGCAAAATCTAAACCTGTTCGTATGAAATTAAAACTCGATTCCAAACACTCTGGAGGTAAGTTACCCATAATTAGTGTTAAGCTCTTTCCTTTTTAGCGTGAATATGTTACGCACGGATATATAGGCTTTTTGCTAAATTTCTACCACCTAACGGCCACTAGCAATCGCGCACAGTAGACGAGAGAAGTGGATCCGCGTGAAGTAAACGTTTGAGTTCGTATTAAATAATAAAACTGTGAATCTACGACTACTACATAATTAAATCGGATATTTTTTATCGTAATGGAATTCATAGGAATTATTTAGTCTATCATCCTGTCTAATTAACATATTTTGACGTGACAACGTCTTAAATTAGGTTGCGGCTGGGAGTCACTTTGAAAAAGTGTAACGCTCGGTAACGTAACGATGAGTCACCGAACGAGAGAGAGGCCCGCCGAATGCCTTGCGTCTCTCTCCCACTCAACTATGATCGGTCTGCCGCGCGCGCAGCACTAGAGAATTAGTGCATAGCTTGCAAATGTATTGCAAGTTATTGTATGTATATTTGTATATAAATACGTATGTATGTGTAAAGGTAAAAATAAAATTTTGTTAATATGAAATTCAGTGCGAGATTCTTTGTATAAATTAATGTTTTAAATATAATTCTTTGTATAAATAAATGTTTTAAATTGTTACTATTATTTCATCCTTCTTCCTACTATACGAATGAATATTCACATTAAAATGATTTTACCATTCAAAGTCGTTGTCACGTAAAACTTTCGCCCGTATACCGACTTTACAGGCAACCAAATTTTTTTGTTCAGATTTTTTTAAACTGGCACATTATCACGTATTTTACAGTAAACTGCTGCGAACGACTGCACCTACGCAGATCTAGCGAGAACCCGACGCGGCGTTTAATTCATCCACCGACAGGGGCCGTCTGACGCCCGCCGCCGCTCATTCTCTGACGGTCGCGATGAAGCGAAGTTCATAAGCGTAGATGTCTCATTTTGATAATGATGAAAACTTATCGAAATAGAAAAAAAACGTTTTTGTTCATGCAGCCCGTGTTAGCTCTATAACTTTTAATTCAGGCATATTTTAATAATTCTCATTAGTCATATTATTCAACCGAACTGAATTACAATTTTGTAAATAAAAGGGGGTGTATTTGTCGGTACATTTTCCCGACATCGGCACAAGCTTATTTATACTGTATAAATCGCAATAATCCAGAAACAATGTCGGTTCGTAACTTCGGACCGACGTGCTGAATATCGTTTAAAAATAATTTAGACTTTGCAGGTTCGCTGGCGTCGAAAACCGTACGTCATAGTCGTCGTGCTACTTTCTCAAATAATTCCGTGGTGAAGATTTGCGTCGCTCATATGACGTGAATCTTTGTATTCTCGCATGAAATCGCAATACTTATGTTTTTAAAGAGGTCATTGGTTGAAATTACGCTCTGAACTCGCTAATATGAGTCGCGAAATTTTTCGAGCGATTCTTTTAAAGGTACACAAATGCGAAATCTACCGTTTTGTTCGGGAATAGTCGTTTTTTCGAATTTTGATCATCAGGAGTAAGAAAATTTTTGTTACTTGAAACATTTTCTAGTTTCTAGGGATTAGTATTTTCGACACCATTTAACAAATACTTTGCTATTGCAATGTTAGTATAACACTGCTGTAAGATACTTTCTTCATTGTCAAGATGATTTTGGAGTTCCGAACTGCTAACTAATATTTATTTTTATGCTGAATATTAGTAAGATCTCTGAAAATATCCATCGCACTTTTCATGCGTAGTTCGAGCTCTGCTGTTTGAGTTTCAGTAATAGACGCGGCGTTGAGCTTAAGAACATATTTTTCGAATACAGTTGATCGGCCGTTAAGCGCGCCTCTTTGGCGTTCAAGGTCACTAAGCTAAGATTTTTTTTTTTCCTCGGTACTCGTTTTGGGAGACGCCGCAGAAAACAGAACAACGTACTCACATTTTCACTTTGCGATCGCGTATGAGTCGTATCAACAAAGAGCGCTATGCGAGTGGCGAGCGTATTGTTTTGTTATATATGTAGTAGTTACAACTAAAAAAAAATTTTTTTTTCATTACAGTGAGACTGTGCAGGCGCCGTGTTTGTATTGTCTTTGGTGAAGGATGACGGATGACTTCGTTAGATGGCGATTATGAACAATTTTTAATTTGGTTAACAATTTATTTAAAAAAAAGTGTTGAAATATAAATTCATGGTCAATTTGCAAGTTTATGATTTTAAAAAATCTTTTTTATATTTTACCCAACGAACAAAATTATCCTGAGACGTGTATTTTATAAGACCACAAAAACTTATAAAGCTCAAATAATGGCTACAGTATTAGCTACCGTGTTTTTAGCAGCATAAATAAATATTGTTTTTAATTAAGGTCGTTTACTACTATTATTTTATCTTGTAACCGTTTACAGGATCAAATTTACTGGTCATTATGGACTCCTATAAAATAAAAGCATTTATACTGAGCAATTAATTTGGCTACTTACACTTGTGGGCTACTTGTTTACAAATTACATACATATATTTGTATTTTTCTTTCTTAAATTTATACTCATTTATTCGTATAGAAATTCATATTAAATATACTAAGGATATAGATACACGATACTACATAACAACAAATACTCCAACTTTGCGTCGATGTACTAACGGGCCGATATGTCGGAATTCATTGATATCGAACGGTAATGGAAACACGCGCTGTCCAGTTTTAGTAAAGTGACCGGCTGACCGGTGGAGGTAGTCAGAGTTTTAAGTCGTTCATCGCCTAACGACGTTGCACGATCGATACCAATATATACTATTAACCCGAGAGTGTTCAACTTCTCTCATCGTTTTTTCAGGCTTATAGAGTACAATACTTCACGCATAATGTAAACATAATTGAATTATAGGGCTCCTAAAATAACAGTGACCGTTTGATTATACATACCAAAAATAGCGGCTTATAAGTACATTCTTCTTACCTGCCTACTCCAACATCTACACTGGTGACCCTTGTTGAGCATTAGAATTCAAAAATGTATAACGACAAAGCAGATAGATAGCGCTTAAAAGGTGACAATTTATGCCTTATAAGTGAATATAAAGTTAAATTATTTGATTTGATTTTCTGTTATTGTTTAGTTTCACATTGGCCTAAAAGTGATTTCCTTTAAGACATGAAATCATTTTTCGTCAAAATAGGTCGACATGCATAAGCATAACCATACTTTATCTAAATTTGTGATCACGGCGTTTCCTTTGATTTCGGCACTTGCCGTTATAAAACCAGGTATGCCTATTACAGTATTAAAACTCATTTCAAAATGCTAGCTGAGAAAATGGCAGCTATCTTGGATATGTACTAAATAAAATGATAAATACTAACAAATATTCCAATTTCAAGAGGCATGTTAAAATTTTAACCATAAGATAGATTTTACAGAAAACTCATGTATCCTTACGTATGTACTACATCAAAAATAATAATTCAACCACAATAATTTGTGATTTAATTACCCTAGGAGACATGAAGAGAAAATTTATAATAATCGACTAAAGTTAACATATCGATTGATTATTCACAAATGAACGTATAAAACGTCGCCGAGCGCGTGTAGGGCTCTATTGACGTAAGTAGCATTACAAATTTATAATAATCGACTAAAGTTAACATATCGATTGATTATTCACAAATGAACGTATAAAACGTCGCCGAGCGCGTGTAGGGCTCTATTGACGTAAGTAGCATTACAAATTTATAATAATCGACTAAAGTTAACATATCGATTGATTATTCACAAATGAACGTATAAAACGTCGCCGAGCGCGTGTAGGGCTCTATTGACGTAAGTAGCATTACAAATTTATAATAATCGACTAAAGTTAACATATCGATTGATTATTCACAAATGAACGTATAAAACGTCGCCGAGCGCGTGTAGGGCTCTATTGACGTAAGTAGCATTACAAATTTATAATAACCGACTAAAGTTAACATATCGATTGATTATTCACAAATGAACGTATAAAACGTCGCCGAGCGCGTGTAGGGCTCTATTGACGTAAGTAGCATTACAAATTTATAATAACCGACTAAAGTTAACATATCGATTGATTATTCACAAATGAACGTATAAAACGTCGCCGAGCGCGTGTAGGGCTCTATTGACGTAAGTAGCATTACAAATTTATAATAACCGACTAAAGTTAACATATCGATTGATTATTCACAAATGAACGTATAAAACGTCGCCGAGCGTGTAGGGCTCTATTGACGTAAGTAGCATTACAAATTTATAATAATCGACTAAAGTTAACATATCGATTGATTATTCACAAATGAACGTATAAAACGTCGCCGAGCGCGTAGGGCTCTATTGACGTAAGTAGCATTACAAATTTATAATAATCGACTAAAGTTAACATATCGATTGATTATTCACAAATGAACGTATAAAACGTCGCCGAGCGCGTGTAGGGCTCTATTGACGTAAGTAGCATTACAAATTTATAATAATCGACTAAAGTTAACATATCGATTGATTATTCACAAATGAACGTATAAAACGTCGCCGAGCGCGTGTAGGCTCTATTGACGTAAGTAGCATTACAAATTTATAATAATCGACTAAAGTTAACATATCGATTGATTATTCACAAATGAACGTATAAAACGTCGCCGAGCGCGTGTAGGGCTCTATTGACGTAAGTAGCATTACAAATTTATAATAACCGACTAAAGTTAACATATCGATTGATTATTCACAAATGAACGTATAAAACGTCGCCGAGCGCGTGTAGGGCTCTATTGACGTAAGTAGCATTACAAATTTATAATAACCGACTAAAGTTAACATATCGATTGATTATTCACAAATGAACGTATAAAACGTCGCCGAGCGCGTGTAGGGCTCTATTGACGTAAGTAGCATTACAAATTTATAATAACCGACTAAAGTTAACATATCGATTGATTATTCACAAATGAACGTATAAAACGTTGCCGAGCGCGTGTAGGGCTCTATTGACGTAAGTAGCATTACAAATTTATAATAACCGACTAAAGTTAACATATCGATTGATTATTCACAAATGAACGTATAAAACGTCGCCGAGCGCGTGTAGGGCTCTATTGACGTAAGTAGCATTACAAATTTCTATAGCATTAAATAGCATTATAAATTTCTTATGAGTGCAAAGGGACTGGGCTATTATCCGGACTTGTAAGCGCTTATAAATCGTCTATAGTCCCGATGAAACCACAGTCTTGGGATAAGTATAAATCTGATTTTAGCTGCATTCTCCACCATTTAAAACTCCACTCGTCACCCCCTCACTTCACTGGGCGTTATGGGTCCCGAAAATAAATAAAAAAATGTGTATGGAATTTGAAAAACGAAGAATTCAAAACTATCTGCCGAAAGGACAAATATCTATACCGAGATATTCAGTAGACGGTACTTGGAAAAAAACGTTTTCATTGTATATATGGATAAGTAAAGAATAAAGTAAGCTGAAAGTGTTACGAATGTTAAATGTGTATTGGTATGTGGGTGGCATTTAGTGATGTACAACGAAATGGACGTGCGGCGCATTAAAAAGATAGATTCTAATGGTAAAAAAAACACATTATTTCACCGCCTATAGAGTTACGGATCTTCAGCGAAAAAGCTATCTATTGTCATAGCGAACGGAGAGAAAAATTAAGTGAGAAAAGGTGTAGGAAAGGGATTTTTCGAGATTACTTTATGCAAAACAAGCCGAAGCGTCGACGCGAAAGCCGCGAGACACTTTTACGCCGAGTCACAAATTCATCGTCTCCCTGAAAGGTTTCCGAAACTTATCTTTTGTGAATTCATTAAAGTCTATTATCGTGTCTAGAAAGTTGTAGCGCAGTCGTCGTTCTGAAACGTCTAGGTGGTTTAAGATGGTCAGTGAAATTGAGCTGCATCGAGTATACGTGATTTTTCGGATTAAATCTGTAACGAATGCTTATGTATTGGTTGTGTAATGAAAGTAATGCATATATGCATTCCCACTATAGCCCAGTCAGGGTTAGATTTAGCCTCGAGACAAACAAAACGGAGTTTTCGTTAAATATTTCATATTTTATTGTAAGTGAAGTAATAATTAACATTATAAATGCAAGCTGCAATTTTAAGAAATGAATTTTAAAAAACTCATTTCTTAATTCACTTTTGATCAGGATTCGAACTTTTATTGCGTAGGTAACACTTTCAACCTTTATAACTGAGTCCCATGACTTTTCGTAAGATTGTATTATGATATTCATATAAATAATATTTCTTTAAATTGCGGAAAATTTAATATGTTGTTTTTAAGATTCCGTGTACCCGATGGAAAATAGGACCCTTATAGAATCTCACTCTATTTGTCTGTCCGTCTGTTATAGCTTACTCTCCTCAGGGTCTTGCTGATGACTTAAATTCCATTACCGGTCACGATTCCGGTTTGGAGGAAACCGAGGCAAATGCTAGTATCAAAATAAAATTTAAGATGTATATTATAAGTGTCCATAAGTAAAACTAATGTTAGTTATTTTATACACATGATTTTAATCAAACATAATAAAACTGACGAAAGTTATGTGTAACGTTTTTTTCCTCACTATAATAAATATTTTAATGAAATTTTCTTTGAACATGATCGGATATACCGCTTTTGAGTAATAGCCGAAAACCTGCGATTATCAACAAAAGGAAGTAAGCCATGAACATACACCCTTTTACTGGTGGTTTTTAATTTACCCTATTTTAAGAGTAATAGTCGACACACGTACTTGGTTCTCTAGTTATAGGTGACAAAAGTGTTTTTAATTATTATGTGAGGGACACATGAAAATAAGTGTGACAATTTGGTTTTTATATACTTTATATATATACCACTATATAAATCTATTGGCTTTGTCTGTACATTTTTTTACCTAATTTTGTGATAGATAATCATTTTATGATGCAGTGATTCACGTTCTAATATTTTTTTTATTTTTGTCTGTCTGTCTGTCTGTTTGTCTTCTTATAACCCAAGAACGTCTCGAACGATTGAAATGAAAATTGGAATACAAATAATAAAATGTAGTTGCGCACGTGATAGGCCACTGTCTGTTGTTTTATTGTGTGTGTTATCTATGTGTGTTTTTATAACGTAAGAACGGTTTGACCAGTTATGATTAAAACTGGTATACAGTAAGAACATTTGATTTCGTAAATGGTAGGCTATTGTTTTCCGGTTTTTCTATTTGTCTGTTTATTTGCCCATACGTTTTTCTATAATTAAAAAAAGGTTTCACTGATCTTGATGAAAATTTGTGTACCGAGAGTAAGAACATGTGATTGGGTAAATAATAGGTTTGTCTATCTGTTTTTTGGCACGTGTGTTTGGGTTTTTTATAACTTATGTGTAGCTGTATTTTTTATTAGTAAGTTTGTCAATATTAGTAAATAAAAGTATAAAGATACAATACAGAATATTTAATTTATGTTCAATGAAACATGAGGTTCAGGGCGTATGTTTGTTTTTTATGTGACCTTTGATGCACAATAGGTCTTGCATACGCATAATAGATGCCAGAAACCTTGCAAGAATGGTCATTTATAATATGAAGAAAAACATGATACTTTGTGAAATTGTCTTCATTGCCTGGATGCAATTGACGGAAAACATGTCTACTATATTGCAGGCGCAAATAAACAGTGAAAGTAAATATTATAATTAAAAGCAGTTTTTTAGCATTGTATTACTTACTCTTGTTAGAGAAAAATATAACAAGCCACAAAAACACTTGCGAGTAAACTATGACGAAGCTTGGTATACGCGCTCTCAAAACACGCGCTCGCGACGGTGCTCCGAGCTGTACCCACAAACTTAGGTTTAAATTACCTGTTTTATCAATTGAGACATATGATAAACATTGTGCATGATTATAGTGTAACTAATAGCGCCAACCGACAGTAAGTGCCGAAAAAATATAAATGATCAAACTTAATGATGTTCACAATCAAGTGTTGTACAAAGAGATTAAGTCAGGTACCTGATTTCGAATATTGAACTGGGATTACTTCCCACCTATATTTGTTCTTGGTCTCTCATCTGTGATGAAACTTCGGCAGTAGGCAGTGCAGGCAAATATGTTAGAGGAAATGTTGCTGACTGAGGCTGCCTCAGCTATAGAACACTGTGCATTTCCAAACCGTCGTCTTCGTATCCAAATATCGGACATCCACTCCCGCGGGGGTGAATAAAAAAAGGTTCTAGAACCACAATAGACACGTGCCACCGATGATAACCGGCATACCAGATTTCACAAATCATTTCTCTGAACAAAACATCGCATTTTACCCGTCATTTAGGAGGATCTCACAAAAAATACTTATATTAGACAGGAGAAAATTAAATGGTTAAAATACTTCCTCGAAAGAAATTCGCCTTTCGCAATGTCTGCCCTGACACTTTTTAAATCAGAAAATAATACTTACGAATTTTGGTATTTGTAAAAGTTATCTTCGATATGATACAAATGATTGGCTGATCAATCTAATGAAGGATTTAATGACACTAAGAATTATATATTCAAAATAGACGCTTTTAAATTTCTTCTTTCCTATGATCCATCGACTGGATCGAGTTATAAATGCAAAAAAGTTCTTTTATTGCAAACTAGACGAAGAGCAGAATCGAAAGTCGAGACCGGATGAGGACGGAATCGAGAACGGAACCATGGTTGGAATCGAGTGTGGAATTAAAATTAGAACCAAGAGCGTGATCGGAATCGAAATAAGGAACGGTGCCGAGGTCAGAAATCCGAGCGGGGCTTCTGAACCCTAATCTACTTAGTCCGAGAGTCCGGATTTTTAATTAAAAGCGAGTCTGCGATCAAAGTCAAAGTGAGACAAATCGGTATCGAAATCAGGATATGGATAAAGATCGTAAACGGTCGGTACATAAGATAAAAGAATGTGCTAAAAGTCGACGCGGGCGAAGCCGTAGGCAGAAGATAGTATATATATATATATGTGAACATATGTGGTATTGCTCGTTTGCAGACTAAATATCGCAGTAGAATCGATTATCCGGTTCAATTGTTTCAACTACTGTTTTATGATCAAGGCTCAAAGATGAGTTCACTTTTTAAGAGCTTTTTATAAAAAATGCTTAAAAATCCCTGTCTCGAAGCTTATTTTAGAGATTATCGCTCAGAATATTAAAAAAAACACGTGTGGCACTCGGAGACTGCCGCGGTAAAGCTATTGCATAGTATTTTTTATCAACTCATGCAATTATAATTATTTATTTATTTTATTTAAGCAGTATTTTTTTTTGAGGAGGTGCCCTAACGCCGAAACTCTAAGCAGGCATGAGTCACCAGATTGCGGGGCGAAGAGGGGGATTACGCATGCACAGTAACGCCGATACAACCAATGCCACCTTGATATTTCAAAAAAGTCATTAAAAGTTCTGCTATTCATCGATAGATGGCAAAAGTAAAAAGTATCACTGCTGTGCCGGTCGGAGTGGGGGGTGTTAGGTTATTTTCATTACGGAATTTCTGGATTCAATCTCCACGCTCAAGGCCCGCGATAGAAGCTATGCAATAGCTTTAAAAAAACGCGCAAATTAAGAGAATAGACTTTTTTTATTCCGTAATAAATCACAAATCGTACAATAGGAAATAAACACTGTTGTGCTAAATTTAATTTTAGTGTCATATTGTGTATATTGTGCAGTTTCTATGGATTGTCTTATATCTCGAATAGTAAAAATCACACTAACTACCTCAAAGTTGTGTGTAACTTTCGCAATGTGGGACAGCCGTGCGGGTCTGCCTCGCACCAGTTCTAGACTCGTTTGTTATTCATTTGCAACTAAGATTTAATAAAGACGATTTCTTTGTTCGCCTACTTCTACACCTTAGGCTAGATTAATGGGCCCTTTACATTATACGATTGTCGTATCGATGTATACGACTGTTGTTACAGATCGGTACCGCGGTCGTATAATGTAAAGGGCTGTCGCATGCGACCGGCCGACGCTCGTACAAATCGCGCGGTCGGATCTCGGCAAGTTCCAACTTGTGCGATCCGTACGACGGCTTTACAATATAAATGCTAGTCAGTGCGATTTGTACGATTGTGTCGTTTAGGTTCAAATTCGGGCAAAGTTGGTCGTGTCCTACAGAACGGAGAACTAAAACAAAAGTTTTTTCAAAGAATTCATAAATATGTATCAAAAACATTCTTGTGTGTGGAATGCTAAGAATTCGTCTTATGCAAATGAAAATTTAAGAACTGACTCAATATTCGACAAGAAACAAACCCAACTATTACATTAATACTAAAAAGATATTTATTTTTATTATAATTTATTGATCCTTACTTTTATTAAAATAAAAAACCCTATTTTTTCAACAGCCAGTTTCATTTTTTCCTTAGAGTGGGGGGGTTAAAAGTTCGTCATTCTCTGAAAACTTTAAAAGGGGGTACGTGGAGCCATAAGTTTAAGAAACCCTGCAATAAGCCAATTTGAGAAAATGTTTTAATTTTCATTAGCTAATCCTTTATTTTTTTTTTGGATTTTTTTACACATTGCAACCACTGTAATTGCAGCTAGTTTTTTACGATCCGCTTCGAAGCCGTATGTAGAATGAGTCAGGTTCGTCGCAGTCGTTTTTCGACGTGTCGTATAAATGTAAGGACGTTTGCGAGAGTCGCAAACAACTTGTACCACCATCCTACGTACGACAGTAAAGTTGTATAACGTATAGGTCGCTTAAAATAGCGGCGGCGACTCGACGGTTAAGAACGCTGTCTTCGTACAGAATTAGTAGGGCACGTGATACGTCGCAATTTCTCTGCCGATGTAAACTTGATGCTGCTCATAATCGTGCTTTAAATATCATATTTAACGCGTATCATATGTCAGTTTCTCGAAAATAACAACCCTTGATTAATCTAAAAATCAGAATTGTGCATCTCATAAATTTCACTTATATATTCATGCCTTTCGTGAAATCGTACGCAAGTTTAATACGACTTTAAATTTTTTTGTGCAAAGTGGGTAGCTTCATAGTGAACCTCGGAAGTGCTATTAAATATACATCAATTTTATTGGTTATAGTCTCAAACGATAGATAATTTAATGTTACAGAGCAATTTTTATCAAAAATTTAATACCGTTTATCGTTTTAGAAAAGTTTGAGATTCTTTGAAAAAAGTCTCAAAATTAAGTTGCTAATTTATGTTCTTTTTATCTTTTATTTAGATCAGTTGCTATCATTTTTGAAAAAAATAGTACAGTAGCCTTTTCAATAACGCAAATTTAAATACAATTTTCCTTGCTTTATCTTAATAATAATTGAGGACAATAGGCCACTGTCTCGTATTTATCGAAAACGTGTACCCTACTGAAGCACTTAAAAAAGCATTTATAATACTAAAAACATTTCAAGTTTTCTTTTCTTATATAGCACTAGTTAGTCTTTTATAACAGTGCTGTGCAACATTTGAGTAGACAAAAGTAGGTCATAATTTTCTGGGATATGAAGGAACTAGCTGTTTGTCGGAGTTCCGTTTGCACGGACAAACTGAGTCGTGCTTCTTCCGATTGATGTATAGGTTTGAATTTATTTTTTGTTTTCATGTTTAAAATACATATATTTTTTCGAATAATTTCCTGTAATGAATTACAGGATGCACACTGTCTCCCTTAAAAATTTCATCAATTTTCTATCATACCCATTTGAATATCGGCCCTCGGCTATGCCCGCTTTAAAAAAATATTTTCCGCTTAATATTTAAATACCAAAGCGTAATAAATTGTATTTTAGATTAGAATGTGAGAAATAATAGAAAACCAAAAAATTCGAAAAAATCGGTGGAGTAGTTTCTTAGTTTATCGTTTTCATTAAAAAAAACCGTCCAATTGCGAGTCGGACTCGCGCACCGAGGATTCCGTACAAACCTGTAGGTATATAAGTAAAAGTTCACCCATCACGACAATCGAGTCATGGTTATGGTATTTTCATTGCAAAATAAAATCCATAACATTACAATGTGGTAAGCTGGGGAGTAAAATTTAAGATAAAGGTCTCTCTATCGTTTTAGTAATCCTTTATCTTATATTAACACATATCATTTATTTTATAATATAACTGAAATACCTATACTAGCCTTGTAGCAGTCTTGTCTAAGTTCTTTTATGAAAGTTATTTATTTACAAAGTTTTTTAGTCACTATTTAGAAATCTGATTCAAAAATACTTATTAAGTATTTTTGAGCCTGATCTAAAAATGGTGACTGAAAAACGTATGAATAGTACCACATTGAACATTGGAGTTCGAAAAAACGTTATAGTTGTACTACTTCTTGTAGTGCTAGTGTTTATTAACGGAAACATGTTTATGGATGAAAAATATGTGGACATTCCATTTTGGGGATTCATTCTTAAGTCGATATTGAGTCTCCCACAACAATCAGACGAGAACATAAAGTATACCTATTGAGGTTGCTTCCGTATATTGTTGTATTTATGCATTCTATTGCAACATTAATTTTACATTGTGGTGACCTATATACAGTTACATTCACAATGGCCGTTCACAGCGCCTGGGTTATTTAAATAATATATTTTACATGATCCATCTGTCACGGCATCCTTAAGATTGCGACGTACATACGCGATGAATTATTGTCTCCTCCCCATACTTAGAGATAAGTCGCGGTCAATGCGGTAACTACAATTATGTTTATAATTTTTCTTCACAGCTTAAAGGCAATTAAACCTAAGTATTTGATATGAATTTCAACTTAATACCTCTACGCGTTCATGATGAAAAGAGTAATAAGTTTAAAATTATTCAAAATATTTTTATTATATGATGTAATTAAAAATTTATAGTTTTCGTAATTTTTCCTTTGTATGTTCTATGAGACGTTGCTTCGTACCAAATTTCAAGATTTTGAGTTCACGGGAAGTACAGGGTACTTCCTTTACTACTAAGGGAATCAAAACCTACAGGGATAGGTTTTCATTCCCTTGCGCGTGTTGTAAATTTGCGGTATAAACGGCTGTATCTTTTGATTGCGTTGGCTTAGAACTTTGATTTTTTTCACAACTCCAAGGAACAGTAAATCTGAGTATTTGATATGAATTCAGCTTGATACCGCCACGTGTCCCTGAGAAAAAAGGTCTTGACAGACACATTGACCGACAGATAATAAGTAAAGTGATCCTATAAGGGTTTCGCTTTTTACTTTTGAGGTACGGAACCCTACAAATTAAGAATTTATAAAAAAAACGTTGTTTTGAGTTCAATGTCGTTTATATGATCCATAACAAGAACTGTTTTCTATATTTACGAGTGGTAAGTCCAAACACAATGTGCATATCTTTTAACGTTCGAGCTCCACCTTTCTGCAAACAGAGTACCTAAATGAAGCAAATATGTATTTCTTGAAGATTTTTAATGTATAAAAACAAAATAAAAATAAAGTTTCAAGGTATAATATCCTAAACGAGAGATAAAACAAAAATTTGATGTAATTTAATAGCTGATTATATGCTGTGTCCACGATATCACAAGGCTAGAAAAATAAAAAAATAAAATATTGAAAATACTGAAATGTTTTGTGTTTTTATAAAAACAATTGTTTAATGTTGTTTTTAATGTTGTCTTTCAATGTAAATGATTAATATTATTTTACCGGATCGCGACGTGATTTTCCCTTAAACTGACAACGTCATTCCAAACGACTACACATGCTTCACATCAAGACAATAAACCATTATCTGTCCGAAAAACGGTGTAACCCTTTGCTTTTGCCTTTATATAGTACATTCAAAAAGCATTTGAATAATTATAGCACGAGTCGCTCGCCGCAAACCCTCCGAGTTGACTGTAATCACCACGTCCGCCGCAGCGAGATCAAAGCGAGTTATGCAACAAACTCCTCAAGACGCCCTCACGCCCTCCCCTTCACGTCTTGTGTAGTTTTGACGTCCAGACAGCCGCGGCGCCCCGACCGGCCAACCTGCGACTTGGGAACTGGCTGATGCTGCGACGTGTACCGCTTTTACAGCCGATGCTATAATTGTATACTCGAATGTTAGATTACATGGAAGTCATTTTCAAGGCGTTTTTTCGTTCTGCAAGTTTTATTTAGTCTTGTCTGTTTCGGTATCAATCTGTGGGCAATTAGATCATATAGGTTAAATTTGACCCACTTTCTAGTGTTTGATTGAACACTACTATTGAAATTTCGTATAAATATGTAAATCAGATGACAATACAATATAATGATATCGCAAAGCTGGTCTGATGATAGAGCCGGAAGGCGGCCGTAGGAACTTTATGACAGCATAACTCAACCATGCTGAGTTTGGGCTCATTTTATTTCTGTTCAGAAGTACTCTGGTTTTACACGATTTGCAGGGTCCTGATAAAGAAGCCACAAGATGATCATGGGAACGCTGTAACGTAACGAATTTAGGTCGCGCAAAGGAAATCATTCATGTAGCAAATGCAGCACCGACATTATTATATCTTTGTGTGCTTATCACAATGAAAAATTTCCAATTGAAAAAACGTTACATTTTACAGCAGGAAAGAAGTAAAGAGTGTAACACGTTTTTATTTGAAAATTCGTCAATGTGACGATAACACAAAGATTTTACAATTATAAAAGCAATTTTAAGTTTTGTAAGAATATAATTCTGGTATGGAATGGTTTAATAAAAACGACGAAAGGTTGTTGTAGGTTGAAGGTTAAAATGTAGAAAACGGTTGGTTTTCAATCGTAATGAGATTATTTTAATATTCTTAGTTTTTTTTTTTCAACAATATGACCGTACATTTTTAATTTAACTTTATTTTTCACTCATAACGTAGGAATATCAATAAATTCCATAAAGCAAGTTTTCAAAATCTTTATAATCCTAGTAGCTTCTGCCCGTAGCTACGCCCGTCCAACAGAATAAATTCCTTTATCTTATACATCGACCGATTACGATAGTTAATCATAACCCTGATCGCTATCTCGTTCTCTATTCCAAATCCAATCTTGCATGTTCGATAGCAATGAAAGGCATTATTATTAAACAATTAAATATTAATCACACACAATTTTGGTTTAAAAAACGCCAATATCGTAAACGTAACACTTTATAACAAAATACCTAAATCTTTAAAGCCGCGCGTTAGGTCACTGACCGCGCGTGGACAGGTCGATGCACAGTGATTCGCTGCTGGCGCTTACGTGCGCGGGCCTTGAATGACGTAGGGGGCGGGTTGGGTGGAGGGAGGAGGAGGGCGTATCGTACGCGTGACACCTAAGGATGTATCTCCTGGCTGTACACGTTCACGTTCTGAACTATTTTTTTCAGGGATGGCTACTTCAATGAATATACTTTCATTGGCAAAGTTGTTCTAAAAAAGAAGGAAATTATGAATGTTTTCGGAATGACGCGTGATCGATTCCATACGGTATAGATTATATTTATAAAATATTATAATATAAAAATATGATTTCTTTATATAAGACTTTAAAGTTTTTTTAGATTCTGGCACGTAAGGGATCTCCTTAAAAATGTTGTATATATTTAAAAGTAAATTTGAACATAGAATAAGAAAAAAACTGATAATTTATATCTTGCATCAATTTTAAGAAATAGTCCATTTTTTTTTTGATAAAAGGCAATTACGCGCTTAGATAAATTTCCTCATTATTGCCTTATTTAAATATTCTTACATACACTGATTTAAGCGTAGTTTACTATAGAATATCAGGAAAAAGAATTTAAAGTGTTACAACATTAAATTTTAGTTCTTACACAAAAATTAGGGATCCTAGCTCTTGAAACAATTTGAATTACGAAGACAAGCCAGCTCAAGTACATCTTTTAGTCATGAATTTCTCGGAAAACATACTTCTAAAAATGCATCTGAGATCGTACTTCAAATTCTCGACGTTGACTTATGTCAATGTCGATCTTAGAATATCGGATGTTATGGGGTTAAAATAATGGACAAGTGTCTATATAAAAATTACATCTTTCAGCATATTTTCCCATTTTGATATTTCAATTAATCGACATTCACATTCATCCATTTGCTTTCAAAAAAGCGTAACTGGTAACTTTCACTTTCCCATCGCCTTCGGTCTTATTTCAAATGGAATGTCGATCTCTCGATAGAAAGTTCCTCTCTTTTACTTTTGATTTTTTAAAGTTCTTTTATAAGCGTATATTTAGAAAAATAGTGTGTATTTCAAAACTTATTTACTTTGGAAGTTATAGAGTCGCATTTCGATATTAAGCTTCAGAATATTTAAATTACAACTAAAGTCGATATTGAGATGCGCGTGCACACAACGCGGTCTCCTCTACTTAATGCAGATCCCGGCCGCCATGGCGACGGGCCGAGCTTTGCATCCGCGTACCGGGCTATCTAATCCTCCGATCGTGATCGAAACTAAGGATGTGATAATGAGGTAAAGGTATGCGTGGTCTTTTTAATATTTTACACGTTTTCAATGTATTGCCGAATGCTTAAAGAAACGCTTTGTCAATAGTGATATTTTATAACATAGCAATATTTAAAAAGTAAAAAATGTTTATCTCTTCTTTAGTAATTTTAACGGTCCAAAGGCGTGGTTCGTACTGTGACGTGTACGATTGTGATGTCAAGTCCGCTCTATTACATAAAAAAATACGTTTGTGTCTGAAAAAAAAGAGATAATACAAGTTGTAAGGCTATCAAGAGCTATCGGCCTTAAAGATTTTTCGAAATGAAAACTTCTTTATTACCGTTGTGATTTGAAACTCGATGAAACAAAAAAGCGACAGTAAACAGAGAGCCATATACATTTATAAGATCTAGCGTGCGAGAGAATCAGATAAAATATGACATAAGATAGAATGGGAGAGAAAGAGGTATGTGTGCTTATGTGCACCTGCTTATTGCATATGTTCAAATTGTAAATATTGAACATGAATAATAAAATGTAAAATAACTTTTGCATTTGGTACCGATATTAAAATAAATGTACTCTATAAACAATCTGGTCCTGATACTGTATCATCTCATTTTCTCGCAGTTAAATTTTCTGAAGGTTTCACTTCTGATGTTTGTGTGGGTGTCGATACACACTTTTTTTTTTAATTTATGCAAAAATCTATTTGATATTGCGGCGAATATTATTTCACTGAGCTGAGTGCCGCGCCTCCTTCAAGCAGGTCGAGTTTTACTTATTATGTAATTCGGACAGGTAAAACACTATTCTGTTAAGGTGGATGCCGGAGTGGTCCCATATGTTCCTCTGGGATAAATAACATTCCGTTTTTAAGACAATTATAAAAAAATTCTTATAAAATTTTTATCAATATTTGCTTTTCACAGATTTTGCGTTACATCTCAGTAAGGTGTGGCTAAAACGATTTAGTTAACTCACATTGCGTTTTTTTTTTTTATAGAGTTGGGCATAATCATATATATATATATATATATATATATATATATATATATATATATATATATATATATATATTTTGTGTTGAAATTGGTTTAGTGGTTTTCTAGATACAAAGTAATGCACCTTACATTATCGCTTACTTACTCATATTCTTCCTATTACCGGTTACTCGTGGAAAATTATCAAAATTTAGAGATGTATACTTTTGGTCAATTATGTATGTATTATTAAAATTTGTAAAAGCTAATCACGAAAAATTTAAAACAAAATAACATTTAATAATAATAAAAAAGCAATTATGAGTATTTTCAAAAATTTATTAGTCATTTTACACGCCGCCAAAGAGGCTGCGCTTTATTGTAACAAAATAAAAAAAATATGGTCGCTTACTTTTAAACCTCTGTACTTGTGTAACAGTGCACTAATATTCTTAAAATACATACTTTTATATAAAATGCACTTTAAATTATAAATTAAATATCATTTGAAGTCTCTCACTAAATATTATTACAGAGAAAAAATGATTAATAAAATATTTTGTTGGAAGTCCATTAGTCTGTAGTTCAATGTTCGGATGATGAAAAATAACGCTTGAACCACATGATAAAATGAATCGTACTTTTTGCTATGTCCGGAAACTTTTAATTAATAAGCCAATTGAATATGAAGTCTGAAAAATTCTTCAATTTTCTACAAGAAATATTTGAACTCAATGAGTTATAAAAAGTTGTAAAAGTACGGCAATATAGCATCCCGTTGAAAGAAAGTAGGCGCAATGTCTTAAAGCAAGATGTTAAGTACTTAATTTAAACAAATTCGGATATTTTTGTTTAAAGAAAAAACACTGTTTGTAACAATATAATTAATTTTATTATATACTAAATATATGTACCCTAAGTACAGCAACTATGAAGAAATTTTGCAATATAACAATTTTAGTATTGAAATGTTGTACTATAATAAATTGCAATAATTATTTTATATAGAGATGTAATTGACTAGAGATATGTCATACATGAATTATTTTTTAACAGATTTGAGTTTGGATAGAAAAAATATTTTGTTGGACATCATTTTTTTTTCCATTTCTGTCATAAATTATTTATCTAGCTACGTTGTAATCTAATTTATAATAATTTGCATGTTATAAGATTATTATTCTAACTAGTATAACATGGAAATTTTCCAAATTTTTAGAATTAGAGGCAGTTAAACCAAGGCAAAGAAAAAAAAACTAGTTTAATGAACGTGGTGAACAGGAAAATAAATCAATAAGAGATAACCAAATATTTAAATTTATAAGTATGAATACAAATTATAAAGTATTGAGTTAAAGTGATGTCGAGTTATGAAAACTGAGACACCCGCATCTGGCATGTTTTTATCTGGCAGCGACTGTAAAACAACTACTTATTTAAAGTTTTTGAGGCGGTTTTTGGTTTTATCGTAGCTAAATATTATCTCTAGTTACAGTTAACACGTTACTACCCGCTTCATGTTACATTTTTCCTATTATTCTTTCTGAAGGTGAAATTCGATATACAAATGAACTATGTAAAAGTTAAATTTGTACTTGCTTAAATTATTAAAGTTATCACAATAACATATATAAGTTTTCACAATTTAGTAATAAAATAATACTATTATTTTATTAATATTATTTATATTACGTTTTATAAATAATATTGGAAAATTGATATTATTAGTTAGTCGAGATTCAATTAAGTTTCCTGACAGCCTTTAGCTTGTCGATGCTCAAGTTGATCTAGGATTACAATCGAGTGCCTATACCTGTTCCGCGGTGACTCGCGAGTTCCCGACCGCTTAGGAGCGCGCTCCGGAGGCCTGGTCCGCGAGTCCGCCGACCGCAGCCGGCCGTCGGCGCGCGCTGTCCCTCGCATTCGCCGCTTCCAATTCAGAAACTTAAGCGCCACTCCGAGAACGCTTAATGACTTAAGGAAAGAATACGAAATGAGCGTAAATCTTAAATAGCCGAATCCACTCGTGCCGAGACGCCCTCGAGCCGGGACACCGAAGGGGGCTCACCTCGGAGCAGATTGAACCTTTTACCTGAAGGCCTTTTATATCGCTGCTTTTTTACGTTTGGAGTCCGCAACGCTCGGGTGAGCTTTTACTATATTTTGTGGATATCTTATTTGAATGACAAATATGAACGGAAATCGAATTATTTTTGTTGAATTCGAGAAAGGTTGAAGATATAATTCTTGATAGTTGTGTTACTATAATAGATAAAAAAAAATACTATAACATTTATTGAACAGATAAAAATTGACCAAATACGAATAAATATGCAAGTGCTTTGTAGTATTGTTGTATTTTAAATATTCAAGACATTATTATTCATTGATTACATTGATTATTCATGAAATACATATTTATTTAAACACGAAATAACAACTACCCTTCGTTTAACACTAATTGTGAAATGTTGAATTTTGGTTTACAATTTTCATTATAAAGCTCGGAAAATATTTTTAATACGATACCCGAATTACTTTTATGGCGAAAAAGGGTACTGAATTATTTTCAGTAAAACAGTTAGTAAAACTAGTGAAGTGCGTGTATATTTCTCAACATTTCTTCTCGTATTTATATTACTTTATGAACAATAGATTATTAATTTAATCAATGAGAAATTCGGAATTTCATCCAATCACAGCGATCGTTAATGTCTTAATCGTTTTTAACCGACTTCAAAATCAAAAAGGAGGAGGTTCTCAATTCAACTGTATTTTTTAATGTTTGTTACGTCAGAAATTTTGACTGGGTGAATCGATATTGATAATTCTTTTTTATTTGAAAACTGGTGCTACCCGTGTGGTACCATTTCAATATGGTTCAGTTCTGACAATGACATACATGAGGAAATCTTATAAATCTTAAATTTGCATTAAGTATGTCTATATGACAAATGGACGAATAACTCAATATCAAGCCAATAGATTTCGATGATTCTTTTTTTATTAGAAAAGATGTACTTTAAGGGTAGTTTGACAAGAGTTCGGTTAGGTTCTGATTATGGAGTCAGGGGTAGCTCCGTTTAAATGATTAGCTTCTTTCAAAAGATATTTGTTAATAAATATTTGAAAAATTGCAGTTAGTTGATTTTTTGGCAATTATTATAATTTTGGAGAAGAATGCTACTAATAATAATCTTGAGCTGAAAAATATGACTAACTAATATGTAACAATGTATTCATACTTTCTGACCTCGAAAAACACTCCAGATAATGTAGGAAGTTTTGAAGTTAGCCAGTGTGCAAATCCTTACTTTTGTATACAAAGATAATCTCAGAAACAATTTTGATTGATAAATTTATTGCATAACAATCCAATATTTATTAAAAAAAACTAAATTAGTTACAAGATTTCAAAGCGATAAACAATTTATTAAAGTTTTATTTAATTCCGCTATCGCGTCGTATTCCCACTGCCCACCTTTGTTTTGCACAGACAATGCGTGAAACTGTATAGGTCTTCGTTAAAGTTAATGACGGAATTTTGAGGTAACAACACTAAATTTCTCACAAAGGGAATTAAATTCTGTTGCGGCCCAAACTTCTGGAATAATCCAATTGTATTTAAATTCGGCAACTTTATTGTTAGAGAGATCAGGTTTATTAATTAATTTATTGGGTGCAATAGGAACAATAAATTCTATGGAAAGTTTAAAACCGCTGAATAATTAATTATAGGTTATTTCGAGATGTTCTAAAATATTCTATTCAACATTCATGCTCGCATTTGTAATTGCTGCGTAAAAGTTATTCACGATTTCGTGCTGTCGTTCGGCCTAGTCGTTTTTCGTATGATCATTTATGACGTGTAAGTCGTGTGACGACATATATCACCACTGGTTAGAAGACCATGACTGCTTTTCAAAACACACCGCTAGAAGCTACAAAAAACCATGTTTATTTCTGTAAATTGCAATTTTAAATATATTTTAGCATTTGTTTTAGAGGCGAAATAAAACGAATAAGAAGTAACTTACATCTCGGAAAAAGTTCGTCAACGTTCTATAATATGTGATATTTCTAACTCGTGATGGGTCAGCTTGCAGTGTATATGGCTTTAAATTTTCTTTTTAAGGAAAGAATTTGCTCTGCAGTTTAAATCTTTTCTTTCTAATAATTTTCTCTTTAATAATATTGTCTATAATAAATCTTTTCTCTATATAAGAATCTATTCTCTATAAATATGTGATATTTATCTATACATACATTTTTTTGTAAAATATTGTAATAAATATTCGTTTTATGATTTACTGACTATGATTATAGCATTTTTTAAATTTGTGTCTGCCTGCTTATATGTTTTTTTAATAACTCAAGAACGGCTTACTGGTGATATGATGATAATAAATCTTAATAAAATTGTTGTACAGTAAGAATATGTCATTGCGCTTATGATAGCATATATATAATTGATAAAGGATTTATTTTGTTTATCTTCGTCTGGCTAATATATCTAACTACTAAGGTGATGAAATGAATCAAATTTTGAATAGAAACAGATTACATTCTGGAATAAAAAAAAGGATATTTTTTATTTATTTATCTACGCTAATATATGAAATTGCACATACGATATTTTATAACATGTCTTAAATATTTATTCCATAAAGTGCCTAATCTATATTTACCACTTTTTAATTCTCATTCTGATTGTAGACAGACAAATTGATAAAGTGTTGGCTTGTTTTTATTTCCGAGCTAATCTCCAAAAAGGCTGAATGATTGTAATCAAATTTTGCATAGGGCTAGACTATCTTTAATATTAATGTGTATTTTTAATTTCCCTCTACAAATATTGAAAAAAAGTCATAAAATTGAATGTTTTTGTTTTGAAAGTTTGATTTTGAAAAATTGAGTTTTCATCACATCTTGTCGTTTTAAGGTCCTAGGAATCTACTTTGACCATTTTACAAGTGATGTTTGTATAACTGTACATGATCTCTCTCTCTCTCTCTCTCTCTCTCTCTCTCTATGTATGTGTGTGTAAACCTCTCATAACTTTTGCACACATTAACCAAATGAAATGTAGTTTGTGGCATTCAGAGTTAGTCCATTCAACTTAGCCTTCCTGAAAAAATAAATTGATCCGCCTGGTAAATTTTAAGAAATTCCGAGAAATTTTGAATCTTAATTACCTCTTTTCCTCAAAAAACAGTTACAATTAACACAAATTGCATTAAAATCAGTTTGTCCATTCGAGACATTTTGTTAATGAAAAATTCGCTAAAAAGTGTTTTTCAAAACAAATTGTCTATACGATTCTTAATAAATTAATGTTTGAGGGTCGATCATCTTTGTCTGCTGAAACGAACTATATGTTTGAAAAATTACGTAGGTAGTTAAAAATTAAAAACAGATTTTTTTTAATGAATCTAGATTTTGGAAGTCAAAGAGCTCAAAACATATTAAAACTATGTTTTTGAGCTTGAAGAGTTCGAAAAAGTTTTAAAATACTTTCTATTCTACTTATGAATGGTTTATAGGGTCAAACGTTTTTCGAATTTCTGAGTTAGAAAAGCACAAAAAATTGCGAATAATTTTATTTTGGAACTCGAGGAGCTCAAAAATATATCGATAAATATGACAGCGAGAAGTAAGGGATGGCCTGCAGGGTAAACAGTTTTTTCCGATTTTTCCCTTTTCTTTACATGCTTATAAGCCTATGACTATAAAACTGGTAATATATAGGAAGCGCGAATGGAAGGGTTTCTGAAAGAAAAAATAACTAGCATTTATACCTGATTTCGTCTACGTATTTGCATTATTGAACCGAACTGTCGAAGCCGTGCTAAAAGTTTTTAATTAATGAGTAGCTCTCTGAGTAACATGTAGTGATAACATTTCGCTTTGACTTATTTGAATATTTATGCTACTATAAGTTCAAAAAAAATTTTTATTCATAAAACGCTAAATTATCCACAAACAAGATAACCTAAATTCAATTCTGACGATAGAATTTTCCATGATTTCGTTCAAATCGTAACTGTGACTCGTACTAGAATAGAAATGGCAAGCTGGACGGAGAGGAGAATCGAGTCTCGAAAAGGGGACCAAAATAAAAATCGAGTGTGGGACTAAATCAAGAACGCGACTGAGTGGAAAGGAGGAGTAGTACCGAAATCAAAATTGAGGGCGGAACAAGAATAAGGAGCGAAATTAAAATTGGAATATAGTTATGATGAAAACAGGTTTTGGAATAAAAAGCGAGACCGCGATCGAAATCGAGAGTGAAAGTAATTGACATCAAGAACAGAACCGGGATCAGAGTCGAGAGTTTGATCGGTCGATGCACAAGGCGAAGGCATTCATTCTATGTCCACGCAAGAAGACTCGCTGACGGAAACTATGTATGATATTATTGGTGTAAACTAAAAACACAAACGGACCAAACGCCAATCCTTGTGGTATTCACATGTGGAATATAGTTTCGGGCGAACTTATGCATCTAATATCTCATATATTTATGAAAAACATTCATATACATGTTCGAAAATAAACTGAGAGGCAAAAAGATTTTTTTCTCTACAAATTATACATACAACATGATAACAAGGTGTTCAATCTCACTTGATAAATACATAATCACTTGACAAGTTATGGAGAAAATTTGAGATGTAGAAATTCGGGTAAAAGCAGGCTTTAGAGTTTGTCAAGGACTAATATGAAATTGATTTTGGTGCAATAAATTAGGTGGGGCGCCATCAGAATATGCGGTCATTGCTGTAACGTAAAACATTTGTGTCAGTGAGTCGTTTTGCGACATTGCGGAACAGTTTTGCTCGCGCGGGACCACATTGGGATAGCTATTTTTGATAGCCATTGAGTGGCACAAAACTCTGCTTTGCCCCAATATGCATGATTCACATTTTCAATTAGCTTCTACTTAGGCTCATGCTGATATACGTTGTCAATACATATACAAAAACCTGGTACGTCTGAAAAGAAATCGTTCCTAATATGAGCGATATTCATCACAATAACACTCGATATAAGAATGACCTTGCTGCTCATAAAACCCGATTCAGTAAAGTTAACACATCATTCAAAGTGCAATGTGTTGAAATTTAGCTGAAACACATAATTTGATATTTTGTGAATTTGAATTTTTTGTCAAAAAAAGTTATATGGCAAGGACTATCATACCGAGTATGCAGTATCTTATTGAAAAAAACCCATGGGATTGAACTGCTTGGCCATAACGATGTTTCATATTATTTCTATGTGTTGTATTAATTTTGTTTATTATTCAATGTTCTATACTGTAATATATTGTTTTTGAGTTATTGGCGAAAAACTGCGTTTCTCAACAAAAGGACTTAAGTGCCCTGAAGATACGCTCTTTTGCTAACGTACTTTACTTACGTTACTACTAGTTTAGTAGTAATAGCCGACATACCTACTTGTTTTTATTGTTATAGGCGACTAAATTGCTTATAATTGTTATGTACGGGAAACATGGCAAAAAGTGGAATAACGTACTTTTTTCATGTGTTGTGCATTTATTTGTAATAATGGCTTTAGAACCCTTCATTGAGAGTGGTCCAACACGCTCTTGGCCAGTTTTTGTAGATAACTTGCTACATATATACAGGAAGTAAGATACTGCTCGTGATGTTGAGTTTGTGAGTGAAATGCTCCCCCTAAATTTAATTTCAGGGAAGACAATATTTTTGACCTCCGAAGACCCGTCGTATTTGTCCAGTTGTAGACATATTATATATTCAACAAAATATGATAGAATCAAAATACAGTGCTATACCAAAGTGTTTAGAAACTACCAACGGAGAATAAAAGAGTGTGGGTGCCACGACGTGTGTCGTTCATATAACTTCAGCTTTGAATAATGAATTACCTTCCATAATTTTTAGTTCAGAATAACAAATAACATGAAAAACTCAACAAATATCTAATTGTACAATTTATAAAACGAATTTCTCTACCAACTATATAAATAAAGCGGAAAATATTTTTTTAATCTAAATGAAATTCTTATATTTAGAATTAAAAAATGTAAATAAAATATTTATAGAAAGTAATTTTGTTATGAGTAATTTTATTTGTAACCGATTTCAAAAGGAAGGAGGAGGTTTTCAATTTAGTTGTATTTCTTTATATGTTACCTCAGAACTGCGTAATTTATTAACCGATTTGGAAAATTCTTTTTTTTTATTTAAAAGAGTGTACTTCCAGATTGGTCCTGTTTGTTCCGAATCCGTTTCTATTGATGTGATCCATGAGCAATTGAGAGACATCATTAAATATTGTAGGTATACATGTGGCGATTTTGTTTTTGGGCATAAGCATTTGCCTCGAGAATGTGTCATTTAGTGGCGTGGAAGTGATAAAGATGACCACAAATGGCCACCGGAACTCCTCAGCTATAATTTCGTTCATTGTAGATGGATTTTTAAATAACAATTTCGAAAATTATTATTTAAAAAGTGCATTTCCGAGGTTGTCCCAATGTCACCAGTCAGGATCTAATGAGAGAATCTTAGGGAAATCCAGGGATATCCCCAAATATTATAGGCGCTTATAGTGTGTTTGAGCTCTTTTTTCTAATAGTTTAAATTTTTGCGTCTGTTAATTATCATCTCACGTTGCTGAGGTGATGATGGAAGACACCATCTTTCACACCAAGCTTTCCTTAACGGTTAGGAGTTAGGGGATAATACTGCGGTTTGCAGTCAGAAATTACTCCTTAATGACAGTAAAATATAGTATACGCAGAACTAAAATTAATTACTTATTAATTTACCTACATTTCCATTTATTTATATGTTTCCAACGTCACGATCTTAGCAGGAACATTCGAACCTATTTAACGATAACGGTAAAAATAATGTGAATTTATTTAATGTGGAAATAATGAAAAAGTGATCTGTATAAATTAAAAATAATAATAAAACTTTTACGTTATAAAAAATAAGAATAACTTCATAGTTGCACTCCAAATAAGAATGTAAAGACCCTGGAAATATTACTAATGAATAATAAATTTGAGATCGGAACAGCGTGGTCAGTATAAAAGTAAAGGTGATGTCGGGCTGATTTTATTAATCATGATTTAATTCACATGCAAACTTATAATTATTCTATAACAAAGAAAGGTAAAATAAACTTAAAAAATAATAAAAACCGCCTCGAAAAACATACATAAATATTTTTAAACCAGGCCATAAAAACGACTAATCAGTTGTTTATGAAGTCCGTTCCAGCTAAATCAGGGCCAAGGAACTTATAATCTATAAACATGGGCATGAAATGTAAAATACTGAGACAAAAACCAGATCTTTTAACGTGTCTGATGATTTATCCTTAGCTTGAACCGACTCCAAAAATTGATTTTGATTAGTTGTATTTGAAGTCTGTGTAAAGAATTATTTAAGTATGTATCTTAAAATGGGATTTATTTTTTCTTAAGTATTGTACGTCACATTTGGTATTAGATGACAGCATCATGGGCCACTTTTTAACATCAATTACTAAACTGAAGCTAGCCATTTTGTGATATTTATTGTTGTGTTCCGACTTGATTTAAAACGATGATTCAGGAGTTTCAAGTGTCTCACTGTCAATCTTAACTTATGAAATACCGCTAACACAGATGTAATATCTTATTACTATTAATATCAAAACAGATACACTATATATTATGTAATATACGGTTAAACATAATTAAACATGGCCCACTGCTCGGTCCAAATTGAACACCTATGTGTTAATTTCAAATAACTACTTTTTGGTCGTAAGATAGGAAATTATGCTCTTTTTCTTAAATTTTGATATCAAATTCGAGTACTGACGAAGTTCTTGTTGTTTTCTTTAACAATTGATGATGTACGATGCTTCAAAAATTACTCAAATTGATATACTGACATATAAATGAATTTACGTCGACAAGGAAATAGAAAAAAATTATATGATTTTATGTTCGACGTAGGTAAACTACTTTCATACAACCTCTGTGTTTAATGTCGACCAATAACCTTCTGCTAATCCCCCGTACGCCAGTGGCCCTTCAGGATTTCGGCCCATATGTGGAATTGAAATGAAGTGATATCAAACAGTTATCGAGTGGCTGTTTGTTTAGGTCACTATTGAGTCTTTCATGGCACTTTAAGCTCGACTATTGCCAGTCTTCAGATATTTGCTTTCGGATTTTATGGACGTATAACGTTCCAAAGGAAACTGTTATTACCGATTTCGTATGCAGGTTATATATTAATTGGAGATTTTTTTTTGGATTTCATTGTATTTGATAATTTTTATAGATTTTAGTAGTATATGTTCCCATAAAAATATAAATTACGATCAATTACAACACTTGAAGTACTAAAAGATTGTCATGAGATTCAATTCAAAGATACTATTCGCTTTAATTCAAATAATATATATATATATATATATGTCACACTTAAAATTATTAGAATTGACCACTTAGGAACTGTAAAATAATAAAACACATTTAAATTTAAAAAATACGCTCTTTGTCAATCTTATTATATATATTGTCTTTATCTGTCATTTATCTGTACGGCGGCATATAAATTGGCGGCATAAAAATATTATTTTTCTAACGTCAACATGAATTTAACGCGAAAAAATTTTCTTGCAATGATTTATAACTGATTTAACTAGTTCAAAAGAGTGACCTACCAGAACGATTGGACAAGCTTAGGCATCGGTGCGAGTCAAGCACACAAAATCTTTCATGAACATTTAGCAGTCAGGAGGTTTTGTACGCGGTTGATATCTTGTAATTTAACTAAAGCTCAAAAACTCCGTTGTGTCCATTGGTGCCGCAAAATGATGCAAAGATTTTCCGGTGGCGACTCAAATGCTGTGGACGACATCACTACAGATAACGAAAGCTGGATTTATTGTTACGATCCCGAAATTAAAAGACAGTCTGCTCGGTGGGTGTTTCCTTTCGAGGAGTTGTCTACTAAAGTAAAACGAGGTCTGGCGCTATGTGCTTTACCACATAGCGCCAGACAAACAAATAAGTATTTGGAAACGCTAGGTATAAAAATACTGGTTCACCTTACAGTCCCAACTTCGCACCATACGATTTATATTTATTTTCTAAAATAAAAGAAACATTTCAAAGAGTGGTTTACGGATGCCGAGGAAGCAATGGCTGCAGATGAAAAGGTCGCCGAAGCGATTCCTCAGTGTGAGTAGGCAAAATTTTAAAGTTTTCTTTCAGTGGTTTCATCGAATGCAGCGATGTATTTGATCTCAATGAACACTATTTTCAAAAACAATATTATTAAAATAATTTGCCAGGTTGCTCAATTTTTGATTTTCTAAGGACTTTCAGTGTAACCCACGTAAGCTTTTTGCCGTCGATCTATTCAAAATAAGTTCTTTTCTTCATGTTTTATATTAAGCAGGTCAGAAATCAGAAAATTATTATTTTGTTGTTTTTGCAGTAAATTATTCGATATTTTTTTTAAAGTTTTCGTAGTTCTTTCTTAAATAGTATGTATTGTTTAATTTTTGTCATATTAAGTTTATTTATCTATTTCATTGAATGCGTATACAAAATTTCAATCTAATTCCACCGATCATTTGCTAAAAAGTTCAATTGTGAGCAAACGAACCCGAATACTACATCGGCTCAAAGTTGAAATTTTGTTTTTATTTAATTTAACTTAATTTAATTTAATTCGGCTTGCTATTCTATCTTGAAGGTTTCTAGAGAGAAAGGCAAGCCGTACCCCAGGATAAAGTCTCAAAGTTGGTGTGCGGTCATGGGAAATATATTTATGCTTATAAACTTTTGTCTTTAAGCATTAGAAAGGGAATTGAAATTCTAGTGTCAAATCTAAATCAATACTTTTCATATGAACATCCCAAACTGAATTAAATATAGGTGTTCAGCGTAGATTTAAGGCAGGCTGGGGATTTAATGAGGAAAACACACACGTCAAGCGAGATGGCGGCGGGCGGAGGGCGGACCAGAACTTTGTTTCAGAACTGCACGCGGAATAGAGAGCGTGTTTTCTTGTCAGCGGTTGCAGGCAGGCTGATTTGTTGCGGTTTTTTTTTGTAGTTCTCCCCGTGCGAAAGGGGTAGGGAAGGAGGAGAAAAACCAATTATGGGCCGTCCATGCGCCTGGGCACACAGGTGTGTCCGACTCTCACAGATTAAAAACCTCCTGAACAACTTGAGTCTGCAGTGTCGCAAGCAAAACGCTATGACGCCTACATCTCAAACGCGGCCATTTCAGCATGGTGATGCCGTCGGCGCGTGACTGTCCTATGGGTGCCTCTTAGGCGGGCACCTCGGCATAGGAGGTCACGTGAAGTTTACAGCGCGGACTGCAACTTCAAAGGAAGACTCCGGGAGGCGCTGGAGGCGCACCGGATTGATGACCTTAAAAGGTCGTAATGGTTGGGTTAATACCTACTCCTAGTCAATAGCCATCTTATTAACTTCTATAAGTTTTTCCACCTTGACGATAAGATCGTCGGGCGGATCTAATAGAACGTTCCGTGGTCTTCTGCAAAAGTGATGTGAAGGAGGTGGCTTCTATGATACGGCCGAAACTAATAAAGGATTTGGATGGCTACTCGCTACATCGAAGAAACGCTCTGATGCGTCCTTCATATATTTAGAAATAGTTGGGAGCTCTAGATCCCGGTGAAGTACACAGCTTTTGACGTACCATGTTGCGTCAGCTGCTCTTCTATAAAATTTGTTCTGCACTATTTGCAGGTCATATAGTATATCAGGTCGTACATGAGCAAAAACTGGACTCGCGTATGTCATGACAGGCCTGATACACATCTTATATATCGTTCGTTTGTTACGTAACGACATTTTACTTTTTCTACCTATCATTCCGTTTAATCGGGATAGGTAAAATAGGGCTAATTTTCTAACACGATTGATATGATCTCTAAAGTGGAGATACTTATCGATCGTGATGCCTAAATATTTGTAGTTATGTTGCCACGGAATTGGTTTATTTGAAATTTTTAAATGGGGGGTGCCGTAGGGTACCGGGAATTATAACTTCTGCGTAGAGTAATTGAAATATATTGAAGCTGACTTTTCGGAGTTGACGTCAATTCTCCAGAGGCGGAGCCATTGAGTCAGCTCATCGATGGCTTTCTGTAACCTCAGAAGAATGTTCCCTATACTGTTCGATCTTAAGTACAGAGCGCTGTCGTCTGCGAAAAGCGCGAGTTGGATGCCTGTTGACGGTTGCGGTATGTCATTTACGTACGCGGAGTACAGCAGTGGAGAGAGCGTGGAGCCTTGAGGTACTCCAGCTCTGATAGGTCTCATTGACGAGTACGTATTGTCGAGTCTGAAGAAAAAGTGGCGATTACTAATGTAGTGGTGGATTATTAAAACTAGACGATCTGGGAGCCCTAATTTATAAAGCTTATATATGAGACCTGCGTACCAGACCCTATCAAAGGCCTTTGCTACGTCAAACAAGACCGCCACTGTTTTTCTTTTGACTTTAAAACTCTCTGAAATGTATTCTACAAATAGGGGGGCTTGTTGAGGGCAGAAGTGATGAGGTCTAAAGGCAAACTGTTAATTTATTATGAGACCTTTTCCTATGAGTTGATCGCTTAAACGCGTTTTGAGCGTTTTTTCAAATAATTTACCTAATACGCTCAAGAGACTTATAGGTCTGTAACTGGCGGGGAGGTCGCGTGGTTTCCCCGATTTAGGAATTCCTATAACTACAGCTTCCTTTCAAGCTGTAGGAAAATAGTAATTTTGTATGCATGCATTGGAAATCGCGACCAATACAGCTACTAGTGCCGCAGAGCAACACTTAAGTGCTTTGCTATTGACGGTGTTCCTACCTGGTGCTTTTCTAATTTTAAGACCTTTAATATGTTTACTGACTTCATCATGAGTGATTGGAGCCAAATCGTCTTTGGGTGGGAGGGAGACTCTGTGACGGACCTCCTCTTCCACCCTCCTAACGTGTTCTAAGTCGTACGGCGGATTATCTGAGCATTGATGTTCAATGCTATCAGCTAAACACTCAGCTTTTTCCCGGTCGTCGAGCGCGATAGACTTATCTGGACGTTTCAGAGCGGGGGTGAGGGCGGTTCCTTCTGTTTTAAGAGATTTAGCAAGTCCCCAGTATACTTTATGGCTAGGCAAAATTTCTGACATAAGGTCGCTACCATTTTCGTTTCTGACTTCCTTCATGCGCGCCTTCACTTTGCGTTGGAGAGTGCGCACACGGGACCTATTCTCACATGTGGGGTATTTGCCCGCTCGGCGAAAAGCAGCATTCTTATCCCTTATCAATTCGATAACATCTCTAGGCAGCTCTCTGGATCAGATTTTGCTGGAACTGTTTTAGAGCTGCTCTCTACCACTGTCGTGATGTGGTTGGTAAGAGCACCTATCGCATTGTCAATATCGTCTGTCGAAACGGTGTCGTTAAGGATGCTATTTAATATCGGGGTGTCGATTTCCTCAAGCGCGGCCGACACCTTTTGCCAATTAGTGATAGTTTTAATCGATGGAGGACAGTCCGCGATGAGAGAGCCTAACCTCATGAGAACGGATCGGTGATCCGAATTGAGCCACTGGAGGGGACCAATGCAGCCCAGTTTCAGAGCTACCCCTTTCATGAAGGCGATATCCAGGATATCAGACCTACAGTTAATTTTATTAGGATAATATGTCGAAGTGAGTGGCGTTACGATATCGAAGTGGAGGCTTTCTGCGAGAGCCTCCATCTCTCTACTACTCCTATTCGAATAGTTACATTTCCAGTTGGAATTTTTGCTATTGAAATCGCCAAAGAGAACGACGGTATCCCCTAGGGCGAAGAGTACTTCTAAATCTAACACGCGGTGGCTTCTATATTCACTAACGGTGGAATGTCTATCGGGCAGCAGTATAGTGCTCGTTTATAATATACAGCGGTTCCACCTCTTGGAGCGCCTTGTCTGTCTGGATTTGTTGCGGGCCGCGCTCGCAGATAACAGCGCCGTGCGCCGAGCGCGGCCGCCTTCCCGTGTGCGCGAGTCCCGTTTCGCTCGTGAAATAAGAAGTCCGACCCCAACGCCCCCCGCGCCATTGTATCTTTATTTACATACAGCTACATTTGTTTACACATCAATAGATTTGTTATTACATTGTTATTACATTACATTTCTTAACTACTTATGCGGCTGCGGGTGCCTTCGCGGTCTTTTATTTCGTAGGCAACTTTCGCTTTGTAGCACGGCCTTTTATTTGTAATTTTATTCCGCAGCCGCTAACCTATTTTTACAGTGTTGTCTTATTGACTATCGGCGGACGCAGTGACGGCCGCGCAGGGCGGTTGTATTTCTGCCGTTAACAATAGGAAAAAAAAAATTAAAAGCGGTAGACCCTGCAGGGCCTTTCTAAAACTTCTCGCTATGATTAAGAGTTGTGTTTTAGAGTTCCGTAAGTTGCAAAATATGGTTGCTTTTAAGTTTAGGAGCTTTTAGAGCTTAAAAATTTGAAATATAATTGACGCTGCAGACCTTCTCTCAAATTTCTTACTACTTTCGAGCTTAAACTATTCAGAAATATAAATAGCAGTAAGTATTAGTGCTTTTTTCAGCTTCTAGATTCAAAAATATAATATTCTTTGAGTTCTTGAAATTCAAAAACTTTCACTTACTGAAGAAAACGTAAATTTCATTTTACCACTACGATATTTGAATACATTATCGATTGTGATTAGTTTGCGGTATCCTACTTAGTTTTTAAGGAGTATAAGATGACCGAATACCAGACGTCAACCCATCAAGAATTTTCCAAGTTATTTTGAAAAAACTTTTTTTTTGAATTCTTCTTTAACCATATCTTATAAATAAACAAATCATTTTGACGTAGTATATAACATAAACGTTGTTTATTAAGAAAAAAGTTAGTTTGATTTTGGAATATATTGCTTAGGTAGTTTAAAAACATTCTAAAAATAACATTTATTTTTATACTCAAATCATATCTCTTGAAAAAATCAACAGATACCTTTCCATTCACACTTTCTCTATAAATTTGCTCTGTTTGTCTAATTTCATTTATTCTTTTCAGGTAACCAAACCACAGTAACATACTTTTTTATAATGTAATTACTAATTCTTTCAAATCGCACTGTCCTCTGGCATCATAATTCCTATACTTTTTTAAGACACTTCATACTCTTCTCAGGAAAGTGATCTCCAATGCATTTTATGTTCTGTCTGTCATACCTCACTTTCATACTCATCCACGGAAACGAGAATCGACACAGACTTTGTAGACAATCATACTCATTGTATAAAATAACGTAAATAGTATAAAATAACGATTTTATTTTATACTATTTAGGTTAAAGGTTAGAAATTTTCTTTGTTTAAATTTAATGTGAAATATTAAATAATATTACCGTAAAAAAACTTTATTTTGGAAATGGGCCCTTATCATTTTAGCTCTTTGAAATAAAATCACCGGATTAAAAGTGAGTTAAGGATGTTTTTTAACAAAACTGTTATCAAAAGCAGGCCGAATCAAAACGACGTCAAAGTAAATGAAGACTCCATCAGCGGCCGTCCGCTGAGGCAATTAGGATTCAATTTTCAGTTTTTTTTGTTAGAAATTGAATACAGCTAAAATATATATTTTCTTTGCCACCTTATTTACATATTACAAAAATGATGATTTCGATTAAATATTATGTATGCTGTACTAAGTTATATAACCGAATAGTCTGTCGTCTTAGTGAAAGAAGTCCCTAATTAGAAAAACTCATTACGTGCAACTAAAATTATTTGTGATGGACCAAGTGCACGCGTATGGAACCCATAAGGGCCCGTTTTTGTTTTTATTGATCGGTTGACTATTCGCATGAGCGGTGCCTCGCCCACTTAAGTCGGCGAAATAATACCTTTAAATACTAGGTGTCTATAGAGGTGTAGTGCTTCACTTTCGATATGCCGACACGTATGATATGTACTATGGTGGACTGTAGACGCAGTGGCTGTACTAAGCAGTTGCAGTAGTATAGACTAAATGCAGCATGCAGCTGCATTCTTATACTATTTTTCTCTATCCTCTGATTCGTCCTTCAGAGAGCGACCATTTAGACGGGTCGAATTTAGACCAATTAAATCGAAGCGGCCCGCATCTCAAAATCTGTCCTCGATCGGAAATCACAACGTTGAGACAGCTATCCTTTTTTTCTGACATCCATTCCGGGCCGTATCGTAATGAGCGCCGCTATCTGGCGCCCGTGAATGACTACCGTCAGCGGTCGGCGGCTCTACCGTCGTGAGGCCGCCGATATCTATGTCATGTGATCGGCTCTCTGAAGTATTACCGTGGTATTAAAGTGCAAACGTGTTCGATGCATTTGGAAAGTAAACTCATATAAACTCAATATCTTTATATACAAATAAATCCATATGTACAAACTATGTACATATGGATCCATTATGTACATTTCACTATAAATCGCATTGAAAAAGCGATATTTTCTATAAGTGACTTACGACTTAAAAACTCTTTTATACAAACTATATGACGAAAAAATAAAATTGTAAATATGTTCACGCCGTGTATACGTCGGGATTCGCAGGAACGTTTTCGTCGCGAACATTATTATTTTATTCTTTATTTACTAATAAATATTAATTTTAATTAGTTTTTATATTATTACTTTACATGGTACGATCAAGATTAAAAGCTTATATTGCATATTTTGTATTACAAGTTTAAAGTAATACAAAATTTAAGTAATACCAACTGAAAGTGATAGAGACATGGTTGTGTTCAGTTTAGCTGTAGCACGACAATAGGACGACTCAACCGGTGAGCGGTCATGCTCTCATAGAGTACAGGCGTGAAGTAACAGTTTTTTTGTTGTATTTCGTTCATTTAGTGAGTTTCGGTGGCCGACTCCCCCTCCATTAATCTCCTCTTCATCAGATTTGCTATTGCCCCTCAAGAGGGCAAAAATGTACCGGTGACTCTCTGGGGTAAATGAATGTCCATGGACGGTGATGATCAACTGCCTTCTGATGGATTTTGGGCTCGTTTACCTTTCAAAAATGCTGTAAAAATATATTAAAACATTTTTCAGTACATTTTAACCTCTCTAATTTTAGCTAAATAATAAAAATCACCTCAAAGGATGTCGTTATACGTGCTTATTGAAAAACTTTTACTGGCTTACAAAAAAACGCCCCGGCATAGTACTTAAAAAATCCTCAAAACCTTAAATTCATAGAGTATTTTTATAATGATTTCAAAAATAGCTCGTCAACACAATCTAGAAAACATGAAATTTATCCAAATAATAATAATTAGAGGTCGTTAACAATCCGAGAACTCTACTAATGATTTTCAAGTTCTTTACTTCGTTATCATAATTACTGTAGTATTTATACAATAGAGAATTAGACCGATCATTTGCTTCCATAACAAATTATTTGTTAAGTAACAAAATCCATTGTCATTTCGTTCTATTGTTTGACTCGGGTAAGGAATTATAGGGCAATCTGGGACACAAGAATTTATTAAAACAAATTAGTAACCACACAGAATATCTCAATTGGTTCCTTAAGTACTTTTAGGTTGACAGAATACTAAGCTAAATAAAGAATTTAGTTTTATTTATAATAGATTGCAAAAAAATTAAAAATTAAAAAATTAAGACATTAAGGTGACAAAAAAGAAGGGAAAGAATTTACGCAGTTGCTCAAGTATGAGTGATATGTGAATATTTGCCTTGCAAATACTATACAGGGTTAGTAGAAACTAGTATACCTTAAGCAAATATAGTATCTTTGGACATACTTTTGTGGTCTTTGTAGCACGTAAATGTACTTGGCATACTTGTGTGGCGGCATGTGTTTCCTTTTTGCAACCCCCCACCGAGGACTTCCCCCTTCATCACAATTTCGTATTACCTCCTCGTTCGTAATAAAATATAGTTTAAAGAAACTAAAAAAACACGTTTTAATGATAAATCGAACTGAAAAGTAAAAAATAATTCTTAAAATAGGATTAAAATAATGAACAAAAAATATTAGTATTATTGTGAAAAAAGTGTGGAGTGCTTTATGCCGTCTTTTGTACCGTATGTGGACTAATCGAATATTTTCCAGAACTGATTTATTGAGCACACCACGTATTTTAAGTGGACATTTTTTGTTCATTATTTTATACCTATATCAAGAATTATTTTCTACTCTTTTGTTCGATTTATCGGTAAAGCGTGTTTTTTAGTTTATATATTTTATTTTTTAAATTTTTATTCCCAAAAGTATATCAATAGTATTTATACCTAAGAGCCTTGATTTTAGAATATCTTTCATGTGGCGATGAACTTAAGTTTATATCATTCATGTCTATGTAACCTTTCCATTTGATGTATCGCATCAAATGGAAAGTTCATAGAACTTTCCCTGTTAGTTTTGAGCAATTAACTTCTTCTATTTGGATTCTTTTAGTGAGCTTCCGCGACTTAAACCTGTCTGGCAGGAAACAGTCGACAATCCAGATAAATAACTGCTTAATCTGCCGTACGACCTCGCATTGACGATCCGAGGTTGACGCTATCGACTAGCAATCGGTTTTAACGCGGGATATAATCATTCATGCTTTTCGCACAGAGTGCACAGGAGTTTGCCCAGCACTTGCATAAATACCAGCGCTTAAATTTTAGTTAGTATAAGTTCCAAATTTAGCAAGAAATCACAACTACAAAAGCAGAACACAATAGTCAGTCGTGTTTTCTTCAAGAAAATGTTCTCGTTTTCATACGGCTCCCTAAGTGTTAATAAAATAAATAAAAAATGGCCCTTTTGGAAAAATCTTAAGTTGTAAACAAACAAACAACCTATTTAATATATTATTTTATATAATTTAAAAACGTAGTAGATTTAAATTAAATAGATCCTATCAAAGTGTGCGTTTCACTTTTCAAAAGCTCATCGGTTGAATGCAAATGTTAATTAGTCGTGAGAAAATGTCAACTTTACTCCTGCAATTTGTTTCACGGAACGAATAACATAAAATTAATAATGCTCATTTTTCTTTAACAGCACAACATAACTTTAGATATGTACACTTGTATATGTTATCCGATGGGTGTACACACAGCCAAATACCTACATAAAAATACCCTCCCTGCAATTAATCTCTGAAAAAAGCGGACGAAAGTAACTCGCGCAGATAACGACGGACACTTATTAAATTACAAGATTATCCCGCCCTCTCCCGCCCCCGCCCCGCGCCAGCGACCAAAATATAAAGCACGCCGTCCGCCATTACCGCCTCCTCGTCAACGTCGGTAATTATTATTGCGCCTAAAAATTAATTATGACGCGAAAAGAAAAAAAAAACCTCGTTACACGTAACAGAATTTTCTCTAAATATCGGAAAAATATATTTTTCCGTCTTCTTTCTCCGGAAGCAGAAGCGACGTCGTTTGATAATTACGCGAGGAGGGAGCTTCTCGTGTTTTTTACAACAATAGACTTTAATTTCTTCATTAAGTAATTACGGGTTCACTTGTTTTAAAAATGCAAAGCATTCGCTCGCTCTTAATAAAACATCTTTTGATACGGAATTAAAAGATTTTCTATTGAGTATTAACGAATCGTTAAGCGGAATGAATATCGACGGTATGAACATTGCAATCTCTAAAGTAGAAAAATGGTTTACTGTAAATAACTTCCTTTTCAATATGAAGGAAACAAAATGAGTAAAATTTTAAGTTCCGAATGTAAAACGTGAATGTGGCATAATTCTATTACGTAATGATAAATCAGAATTTGTTGACGCTACTGTATTCTTTGAAGTTACTTTGGATAATGGACTTCAATGGGGTTCACATATCAGATTGTTAGGAAAAAGATTTAGTTCTGCTGCATATGCAATTAAAAAGATAAGAAATTTGTCAGATATTCAAACCACCAGATTGGTCTGTTTTGGCTGTTTTCATAGCTTGATGTCATACGGCATCTTGTTGTGGGGTCATACCGCAGATATCAATAGAATTTTTGTATTTCTAAAAGCGGGCTGTTCTGGCTACGTACAGGCTGGGACCTAGAGTATCTCTTAAAACTGAGCTTAAAAAAATTGAGATCTTAACTCTAGTAACTCAATTTATATATGTTAAAAATATATAGATATTTTAAAGAAAAATAGTGATACATATAAATTCAATCCAAGAAATAAAAATAACATGGGTTTACATGTGAGTCGACTACATAAAATCACGAAAGGGACTTTGTGTACGCATGTTTAATAAGATCTCTGAAAATGTACAAAATCTACGCTCAAACAAATTTAAAATCATTATTAAACAATTGCTTGTTAAAAAATTGTATTACACGCTTTGTGTATATTTTGAGGACAATTATTCATGGACATAACTAGCTCCACTTCTATTGGGTTTGTTTCTTTAAGTTATAAGATTATATATGTTTGATCGTATAACATAATGTATTTGAACTTGGAAAGAGCTACCCTCAAGTTTCTTGTTCGATCCTCTTGAAGGAAAACTGCCTTCCAACGAATGGTAAGTTGGTAAAGCTACTTCAGTAATAAAATGTATATTTTAAAGCATTTTGACGTATTTCAATTCTTGTTTATGGTCTATGAAATAAAGATATATTTGAAAAAAAAAGAAAAGAAACGTCGCGGGGGAAAATGCTTTATTTTTTGTCGGCGGTCAGAACGGAAGTTCTGCTCCGTCGCACCTCCGGACCGACCGCTAGACGTATTTATCGTTGTCTCCACGTGCATCCAATTTCCTGTGCCGAATGGAAAATGAAACGGTCGGGAGAAGATATGACCGCAAACAAATATCTCCGGCCCCGGGGCGGGCGGAGCGCACCCCTAACCCCCGGCGCCCACCCGTTACTCGTGTAACGTACGATGAAATCCCGCTTCTTGACACTGTTTTACGAACAGAGTTAGACGAGAAGGTGCACAAGGATATGTACGAGTCCAGCTTCAAGGTTCTGTTAAAATATTAAAAGGTGTTCTATGTTGGAACATAAATTAATCATCAATAGATATTATGAAACACGATGTCTCTCTATGCCTGTCCGTTTGTAGGTCGAGAATCATTGCTATTACCTACATGGTTATTTATAATACAAAATGTGTTATCTGGCCAGCTTTTAATATACTTTTGGTTACGATAGGTAACGTGAAATATTAGCAATAACAATTTTAATATATTATGTGTGAAGGAAAATCGCAAAGTTTTATGGACGCACCAGGCAGTGGTGTCAATGTACAAAAAAATTATGTTTTTTTTTAAAAAAACATGCGGGAATTAGAGAGTAGATGGTCACCACCGCCTGTGTACACGTAAAACTCCAGGGAAGTCACTAGTGTGTTGCCGGCCTTTTAAGAAGGAATACGCTCTTTTCTTGTAAACCCTCTATATCAGCGGTTCTCAAACTTTTTTGGTGATGGAACCCTTTTGGAAAGCAAAATACTTGACGGAACCCTACAATAAAACAATAGTTTTTAAAAGTGTATTCTTTATTAATAAGCATAATAAAAGTACAATGTAACAGTTACTAATTATTACTTACTTTACCACATGGCAAGTACATTATTAGAAGATATTAAAAAAGGAAAAATCTAACTAATGGGAGGTATGAAACTGTTTTTTATTTTTCATCAATTGGTTGATATCAGGTTTGATAGAAGACAGTTGAAGTCTCAAATCAGGTTCGGCGTCCAGTCTATTGCGATATTTTGTTTTCGTGGCTGCATAGGTTGAGAATCCTGTGTCGCACAGATATGTTGTTGGGAACGGGAGAAGAATATTCAGAGCCATTTTGCCAAGCATTGGATATTCATCACGGATTCTGCACCAAAATCGTTGAGAGGCGTCGATTTGAACAGTGACTCCATACTTGTGTCTGATGACATTTCTAAAAGAGATTCATATATCTCATTTGACATACTTTCTGGCTTTTGCAAGTTGGGTAAAAAAATATTATGAACACATGAATTAAGTTTCATTTTTGTATTCTGTTCTTCGGGAAATTGCTTTTCAAAAGATGCGCGCATCGAAGTGAGATATTGGACCAATTCTTCAAACACATCATCTTGAAACATTTCTGAGTCGTTATCGCTAACAAACTCACTGAGTGACGTAAAGCTTTTTATTTCTCTCTTACCAACGCAAATAATCCAAAAATCTAATTTTCTTTTGAAGGCAGTTATTTTGTTATATGCCTATAACACTGTTGTCTGTTTACTTTGCAATGATAAATTCAATTCGTTCAGTTTTTGAAAGATATCCACCATAAAAAGACAATCGGAACAACCAAGTCATACAAACGGTCTTTAAAATTAAAAGAAGAATTTGCTGAAAGAAACATTTGTAACTCGGCTCTAAGTCCTTAAGCCTTGTTTAAGTTTTACCCCGAGACAGCCATCGCACTTCTGTATGGAGCAGCAGTGTTTTATGTTTGCTGCCATAATCTTCACACGATAATGAGGACAAACGGGATTATAGTGGTCGTGATTTGATAAAATTACCTATTTTTTACCGCCTCATCCATAACTAATTTTAGATTTGACGGCATTTGCTTCATTGCAAGTGCTTGTCTATGCAGAATACAATGTCTGGAACTACAATTAGGCGCTTTATTTTTTATTCGTGACACTGCTCCTGCTCTTTTACCTGTCATCGCCCTGACCCAATCTGTACAAATGTCAATGCAATCGTTCCAACTGAGATTATTTTCTTCAAAAAATATCTTTATTTTATTAAAAATCTTTTCCCCGATGGTATTTGTGGGCAGCGGTGAACACATAAGCATGTCTTCTTCAAAAGAATTTTCATATGGACATCTCATGATAACCAAGAAGATAGCCAGCAACATCAGTTGACTTATTCATTTGCAAGGCGAGTAGTGTTTTTTGTAGACGTGTAACTAGTTCTTGTTTGACGTAGCTTGCCAGATCATGGATTCGCCGTGAAACAGTATCGTTTGATAGCGGCACAGTAGAAAGATGCTTTGCAGATTTTTCATCGAGCATACATTTTGTTATGTCTAACACACATGGCTTTATTAAATTCTCAGCGATAGTGTGCGCTTCACCTGCTTGTGCAATGCGATAGCTAACTAAATATGATGCCTCCGTGGCCTTTTCATTGATAGTTTGTGTTACATGCATCATATTTTTTTGACTTTCCAATAACTGTTCTTTTTTACGAACAAAAATTCTTTATTCTTGTCTTTAGACTCGGGGTGTACAGTTTCTAAATGTCGGTGCAATTTGGCAGGTGCCATGGAACTATTAGGCAATTAGGCATTAGGAACTGCATACTACATAGCAAGCAGAGAGGTGAGCTGTTGGAATCAACAAATCCGAAACTGATATATGATTCATCATACTTCCTTTTTTTCGTCTTTGAAACCGTGGAGCTTGACGTCGTGGCATCATCATCTGGATCGGTAATTGCTGCATTCTCCGCGCGTACTGCTTTTGAACATTCAGCGTCATTAGAAGATGTTGCAACACGTTTAACGCCTTTAAGCCAACGTTCCATTCTTCTTTATTAATAAGTAATGTTACACGTCAGGACGGTGGAGTCAAAATAATGCACAATCGTTACTACGTATAAGAGAGACTAAGTTTAGTTCAAAGAAGAAATGTACAAAACTGATACAATCTGAATACAGCAGGCAATAGAATAAATACTAGTTTCATATCACGTTTAAACTCCGCAATTCGCTAGCCAGCTTGTAAGTAGGTAGGTAGGAACTTATCGCTCCGAACGCTAATCGTCAACTGACTGACGAGGCGCGACGCGCGATCGCCGCTTTTATACTTAGTCCTAGACTCGATCTCGAACATTCTTAAAAATACTTGAGTTGGCGCCTTTGATAAACAAAAAGCGGAAATAAAAATAGAAATACAAAAAAAGCGTTGTAAACAATTTCGACTCTATGTTTTTGAAGTTAGAGCCGAAAGTCGCTTGTTTAGAACTATAGCGTCTGACTCAGAGGCAGCTTTTATCAAAGGGACTGCGCGCTCGCAAGTATACGCGCGGCGAGCGGAGTCCAAACGTTCGATCAGAGAGAGGTGTTTTTCTAAACACCCTGATTTTTTCTAAATTCTTGCGGAACCCCTACAGGGGTATCGCGGAACCCTAGACTTCCGCGGACCCCACTTAGAGTATAGCTGCTCTATATCATAAGTCATCGGAAATACAGCTAAAAATAAATCATTCCAAAGTTTTTTGTAAGGCTTAGAAACAAGAGTTGAAATTGGGGTGCCCCAGCCCAAAGGTGGCAATAATACTGTGTGATCGGATCTATGTCTTATAAAGTAAAAGATGATGATTGGGCTTGAAATACTGTAGAGTGTGAGTTGAGTGAAATTATATTCAGAGATCCAAGTTTTTTAGAACTTTTTTTTTCTCTAGGTGATTGCGAAACAGAGCGTTTTTCTATATGTCTACGATAAGGATGGCGATACTCGATACGGCACTAAGGGAAGTGCTTCAGAAGAGAAAAGCAGTGTCCAAATGGAATTTTTGGCGGTATACGCCTAAAGTTGTGTCTCTTTAGATTCTTCAAGGTTCAATCTGATTTATTTAGAAAACTGCTCTCAAACTGTGATGCGATTTAATCAATAAGTTGCTTTCGATACTTATAACCACGGTTTCAATATTTATTAATGTGGCCATATACTATAGTGGGCATATATCATATACTATTGTTATCCATATAGTAACGAATGTTAACGATTTTCAGTGAATCGATGATATATAGAACGAATTAGGTAAATGGTATTACACAGCCTTGAGAGACACTGAAAGTCACGGGTTTGTAATATGGACACGTACCGTCAATTACGACCTTGAAGCTCCGTTTCGTGAGGAAGTTGCCAATCCATTTGCACAATTTCTCGGAAAACCTATATCAAGGGTTTCTTTGAAGGGGTGAATATGTGTGTGCTCTGCGTCAAGTAGGTATAGGTATGGATATAATATATTAACCTTCACCCAAAACTTATCCGCATAGATTGTTTTTTTTTTATCGAACGATCTCTTTGTTAGCCGTTATTGCAATCTCGATTCTGTTCTTGATTTCGATTCCGGTTTTATTGACGATTCCAATTCTGCCTAGAATCTATAAAAACTAAACATATACGCAGGTACTTTGTATGTATGTGTGTGTGTATACCTAAGGTAGACTTAATTATTGAACCTTCCTCCGCTGCGGTGTAGTCGATTAAAAGACTGTCTCGGCGATATTTCATACGAAGAGACAGTTTCAAAAAAATTTTTTTTTAGTTAACAAGTCGCTTTCCATGTCTAATAAGTTGCTACTTTAACCTAAGCTTTAAAGGAAAAATAAGAGTAGCGGTATTTATATTTGAAATACACATCGATTGTTACTATTTAACATTAATTTAGAATAATGGTAGGTCACATAATTTAATAGCTTGTTTTCTTCACTGGCACTAGGGAGAGCAACGTAAAGCTGACCATGCTAAAAATAACTTACACTAAAATCCGCAGCCGTCACGCGCTGCATCTGCGCCTTATACTTTGTTTAGATCACGACATAACATGAGCTCACCAGAAACTTAACATGCTTAAATCTGAATGGAAAATAACAGAAAAAAGTGGAATTTGAGGCCCCTGCCTCTTTCCCTCAAAATCGTTATTTTACTATGTCGCATTAGAGAGGAATAACTCTGTGTCTTGCTCCATTGCACAATTTCAAAAAGATTAAATTTCGTAGTGCAATAATTAAGATTTTTTTAGATATTCATTTCATACAATTTAAATACAACTGTAGTAAGTGGATCTAAAATCCGATTGATTAGGTGGGAGAGTCTTCTTATTCTATAGCTCTGTTAAATAGAAGGATAGTCTTGAATATCTCTTTCGACACGTGCTAGCAAATAAACTCTAAATGATGCTCTAAACCAAACAAATATTTATCATAAAATTTCATTAGATAACATCGGATATTATTATAAAATATTCAAACAGATAGAAATAAATTATAAAAAAAGAGCCATTTTATACTATATTGCTTTTCTTAGACATAATTATGTCGACAAAAGTAAAAACTAATAACCTTTGAATACTTTGATGTGCACGTCACATCACACATAGGTCATCAAAAAATAAAACATTATTTCGTAAAATGTCTACACATTCAAAAATCCGATTAGTCTTTATGTGATGTAAATATTAAACATATTAATTGAATTTTAATTATTGATCTTATAAAAGTATATTATTTGTCGGGATTGCACAAATTTTTTTCGAAATTAAATAAATAGACATCAAAAGTAGATCTAATTCATTAAAAGGTACTAAATAGTTTGTTTTAGAAATTCGAAAGTTGTGAGTGCAACAAACAAAATCTACTTCAATATTTTATTATTATTTTTTTTATTTAATTAGTGTACCAACTTCAAAGTTGATACATTTACAAACTGCAAACTAACAATACAACATACAAATTAAGGTAGTTGTGAAGTGCTAACACAAAGTTGGTACTTCACAAGTACCTTAGTTTACAAGGACACAGTTATGTAATAGCATACGTAAATATGCTCTTCAATCGACTGTACACAGACATCCCTCCTCTAGTTCGTTATATTCGTTTTTTCATTATCTTCTTATTTACGAGACTTTACGATAAAACCTAACCTTTAGTTTAGTCATATCTGGTACGTAAATATCAAAGTAAATGTCAATTTCATATAAAAGTTATAGATGTTGAAATTAATGCAGGCGAAAACTTATTTAAAAGAAAGTACTTAGGTTTACTTCATCATTACTTAAATGTATGTATTAGGTAAATCCATGTTGCATAGATTTCGTTCGGCTGCTGACGTTTTTTTCGACAAGAGTTGCTCCGGCTTTTAAAATACAAGTCTTCAATTTTAGCATTAGAATATTGGTAACGGCTGTGACAGGTTATTCGAAACAAAAAAAAAATAGTGTCTTTATATATTTCGCCTCCCTGTTAATAATTGTTGTAATAATGTAAAGGAATTGAGTGACGTTCGATTTCGCAGTCATCTAGAGGGTAAAGCGAAAGCTTCTAAAAAGGTCGGGGTGCTCGATAGAGCGCGATAGTAGTTCAAGCCGGATCGTCACCTCCTTCTTTACAAGGCACATGTCCGACCTCATGTAGGATACTGTTGTCACTTATGGGCTGGGACACCCCAACATCAACTTGTGTCCTTAGATCGTATTAAACTCACTCGTCAGACCCATGAACCTTGCGAAGAGTATCTTTGTGCATGTTCTAGAGGTGGAGGTGGAAGTGCTCTATGGGAAGTATACTAAAGGGAAGTGCTCTGAAAAGCTATTCAACCTCAATCCTATCGCTGATTTTAGTTATCCTTCCGCTTGCCGGAAATACCATCAACACTATGTTGAGGACAGGCGTTCTACTATCATGTGTTTCATACGTAATTTTCTGCCACATACGGTGGGGTTTGGAATGATTTAGTAGCAGCAGTATTCCTCAAAAAAATCATAATGCTATTTAAAAAGCGGGCAACGTACAAGTGACTCCTCTGGAATTGCGCGTCTCCATGAGCGGCAGTAAACATCTACTTTCCGATGGCGTGTATCCTCATTTGCCCCTTACAAATCCTATAAAACAAAAGAATTTTAACAATTAAATGTTATGAAAACTCACAGTTTTTAGAGTTACATGCACAAAATTTGCTTATTATATGTACAAATTCATAAGAAATGAAAGACAAAAGTTGTTTTTTGGGTATTTTAAAAATGTTAATTATTTACTGTGGCACCTTTATTAATAACTTTTATAAATATTTATAATATAAAATAAATCGACCAACATAAGATAATAAAGGTATGTAATATATTACATAAAAAGTTTTAAAAAAAACGTATCATACGGCAGATATAATTAGCTTTTATACTACTATACAAATAGAAAAATAATTTTTAGATAATATAAAGGAATGTTCAACTGATGAACGTAAAAAAAATATGAGCAGAGCAAGAAAATATTCGACCCGATGGCAGTTGGTAGTCTTACTTAATGTGAATACGTTTTTACAATATTACTTTGCCACATATTTTTTGCGTTAACGAGTCCACCATATTTCCATTTTTGTTTATTTCGCCACATCTCGATAAACTCATAGCTGTTTTGTTTTGGGGTCGTGGCAATAGTCATCTGTTACTATGTCCCACATAAAATTTGGAGCCTCTTCCTTGAATATGGTAAGCATGGCATTGCATCAAGTGACGTGGTCTGTTTTTTTTGAGCCTCAGTCAAATTGTGTGGGATCCAACGTGAGTACAGTTTCTTTATTCGCACATGTTTCTGTAAGATTGATTATATTTTACTCATGGCTATGGTTAAGAATACTCGCATCTCATGGTAGGTCACATGCCACTCTGTTTCTATCGTACGGCACGCAGCATAGATGTCTATTTTTGTTCACAGTGGTGGATGGACGACCATCACGAAATTCGTCACTAAGATTGACACGACCGCGCTTGAATTCTGCAAATCAGTTATAAATAGTCGTCTTATATAGTGCTTTATCGCCAAAAGCAGTGCCAAGGCGACAGAGGTTTTCTAAGCTGTCAAATTACACTTAAAATGGTAAAAAATAATACTACAAAAATTTTCAAGTCTTAAATCCACAGTGATTACCACACGCAATTTTTAAAATGATGTCACAATGTAAAAACAATTGATAGTTAGATAAAACAAACTATATTCTACAGTCAAATAATTCCATTTTTTTTATAGTAATTACTTTATAAATATTGTTTATGTAAAGTTTTCAGTTCCAGAAATTTATAGTGCGTCCCACGTATATGAAAGTTTTGCAATCGTAGGTATATATTCATGCAGTAATTTAAATAAAGTAATCATGAATGCAATTCATTTAACATATTATATAAAACGATCTGATATATTAAGATTTTCGCTTTACAGTTTACTTATCATTGGTTAAAAGTTTATAACGTTAGACCTAGTTAGAAATCGGGTTCAACGTCATATTTTCGTGCATACTGTATTGTGGTATGTCGAAGATTTTCATTAGGGAGCAGTACTTTTCAGTAGTCGGCTTGCTTTATTCTGGAAAATACTACATAAAATATGCCAAGCATAAAAACTGAAGATCTTAAGTCCACTCTAACAAATTTGAAAGTTTCGCATTGAAGTATGTGAACTGTCATGGTAAATTCAAATTTTACTGCAATTTGCGAAAATTGTTTGTTTAATAAAATAAACAATACTATCTCTGAAATAGTCAAACAGGTTTACTACTAATAATATTTTTCTTAATGAGAAGAAAATATTTTCGTTATATTTTCGGTGTCTAATACTAAATAGGTCAACAAAAATGTGAAGGTCAAGGACGAGACACTGGATATTGTGGCAATCAACCTATTTCTTAGTCTCAATTTAGATGGTAAGTTATAGTTAAATTATCATATAATGTAATTGGTGAATAAGTTTAGTTTTACAGCTAAAGAAGTCAAAAGATTTCTGTGGCTTACAAACGAAAGCCACGCGAAATTAGTTTATTTTAGATCTATCCATAGTCTCATGATCTATGGAATTTTATTTTGGGGTTATGTAGGCGATATAAATATAATTTTGGTGCTGCCGAAGCGGAATATTCGTGGTATTTATAACTTGAAAATAAAACGAAGTAAATTTTTCTCTGAAAGGTCACAGAAAAATTTAAAGAAATTAATATTATAACTGTAGCTTCACATAACGATACGTATACGAAAAATATGTCAGTAAAAATGTAAAATCATTTCAAAAAATGAACGATATCCGTAAAGTTAACATTAATCTAAGAATAATCTAAAGGTTCATAAAACACAGCCTCAGCAAAGTTACCAAATCATTTACGGGACAATGCGTGTGCTTTCATAATAAGATCTTAGTTGAAATTCAAAACTTGCTATTTCGCAAATTTGAAACTTTCATTAAAAGAATTTTACATGGTTAAGATATATTATTAACTACTCGCTGTGGAAATTACAAAAGGGTAAAAATGACCGAAAGTAAATATACCACTTATAAAAGACGCCGATGGTGGATGGGCAAAAACCGATCTGGTAAGGGCTGAAGTTTTTGCGGAATACCTAAAAGGTGCTTTCAATCTACTACGTAGCGATAATGCTGATATTGATAGGCAAATTCACGACTATCTCAATGCACAACTATAAATTTGCCCTCCGCTGAAATGTGCTAGCCCTAAAGAAGCTGTGCATCTAATAGATGCACAGCTACTAAAGCAGCTACTTAGACAGGCAGTGATTCACATTACAGCTACTTACAATATCTGTCTAAGATTAGCAATTTATCCAGCTCAATGAAAACTAACATAAGTTATCATGATACCCAAACCAAGCAAATCACCCCATAAAGTCAGCTCCCACAGATTCATAAGCCTACTCCCACTGCTGCGTAAACTCATAGAAAAACAATTGCTAAATAGAATGTGTACTGATCTACTAACTGCTGTTCCTCATCACCAATTTGATTTCCGAGAATAACATTAAATCATTGAACAGATTCACCGCAATACAGATACTATAAGCTGCTTGGTTGAATGTAAACAATTCTGTTCTGCTTCCTGGATATAAGGCAGGTGTTCGACAGAGTATGGCACGAGGGACTCGGGTCCCAAAATTAAGAAGCTACTGCCTCTGTCCTTTTTTTCCAATCTCACTTTATAACGACTCACCTATTCACTCTTTATAACGAAATAATTCCGCAGGCGGAAGAAGCTAAATATTTGGATTTGCACGTGAATCGAATACTCACCTGCAGAAAGTACATCTGGACCACACGTGAGCAATTGGACACGAAGTTGAGATTAATGTACTGGTTAATAGGTCGCATATCAAGCCTGTCACACAAAACCATCCTGGAGCCAATTTGGACCTATAGATTTGAACATAGAGATCCTCGAAAGATTCCAAAACAAAGCATTGAGAGTCATGCTAGACATACCATATTATACCAGCGAGAATTACATACACAAGGATCTAAAAATTAACACCGTCAAATAAGAGATTGCTAGACCCAGCAAAAGCTATCAGAAAATGGCAACCCATGTTAATGAACTTGCATCAAAACTGGTGGGAAACGGGAAGTATCATCCACTCGCGCTAAAGCTGCACAGTGTCCCTACATTAACCCATAGGTTTGATAGCTTATGAAAAGAACTTCCAAAAAAAAGCTCCTTCAGCCAACTTAAGAAATAACTTTGAAACCACAGCTGAATAGCTTTTTGTGCTTGCACAGATTGCCAGGTTACAGACAAGATAAAAAAATAAGGTCTATTATGCTGTATCTGATGATATATAACGTGGAGACGGCGGCGCGGGGAGACGGCATGATTCAAGATTGTCAGCGTCGCTAAGGATGTAAGATGGTAAATTTTTGGTACAAGTTCTAAGCCATTTTATTATGAAACGACTAATTTAAAGACTATAGTTTGTTTGGTAAAGTTGTTTTAAACAAGAAGTAGATTATGAATGTTTGCGTAAAGATGCATGATAGATTTAATAAGGTATACAGATAGAGAGACAGACTGACAGACAGTAAGTAGCCTATCACTTGCGCAATCATATATTCTTACTATACACTGATTTTTTAAAGATTTGTAATTTTTTTTTACTTTAGAGAAGAAAATTGAAACAGACAACAGATAGACAGACTGACGTACACTAATCTATCATTTGCGCATTCACATACTTTATACTTACTTCATTAAGATTTATGATTTTTTTTTCATTAAAAAATTTACATAAAAAAATTACGTCTGTGTGTACAAACAAATAGATAGACAGTAGTTTATCATTTGCGCAATCTCATGCTTTTATTGTATACTAACTTTCTTCAGAATTGGTGAAACCCTTCTTAAGTTATAAAAAGACATATAGACAGTCAGACAGATACGTGTGCAATCAAATGTTCTTACATTATACTATTTCTCATCATAATCGGTTAAGCCCTTGAGTTGTAGAAGAATATACAGCCAGACATATACGAATTTTATAAATGATAGAGTTGGAGTCAGTTAGTAATAGTAGAAATCTTACAAAAAAATTGAATGTACAGACAAACGATACAGATTTATGTAGTAGTATAGATTACTACTGATTTATACGACAGGAACATGTTTCTGTCATATAACTCATTATTATTAAAGATATTTCAAGTACATATCAATAAATGTCCGTTTGGTCTTTGTACATATTATTAAAAAATTTGGTAAAAGCAAATGTGCATGCCTTTAGCGCTCGTGACATACGTATGTTATTTAAATAAGAGGTTAATGATAATATATAAGCTTTTCACCAAAAATCCATTTTTCAAGCTCTTCAAAACTTTCCCGAAGTCACTAATTAAAATTATTATTCAATGATTATTGTTAATATAAACGTATTACTAATTAAATTAAAAATAACTCTTGAATTAATTAAATCGTTTGAAAGTAATTAAAAATAAATAAATAAAAAAAATTCTAGGAGAGATTTGAACCCGGGCACCCTGTTCGCGCGACTTAAAGCTAAGCAGTTGAACTTAATCGTAAAGCTGATCTTCGGGCGAAAATAGTTGTTTTATTTTTGATATTACTACCGCCATCTGTTGGCAATTACAAAAACATAAAACATTCATTTCAATCTCCATTTCAGATAGTTAAGCGAAATGACAGATCAAAACATGAATAACTGCGAGTTAAAAAATCAATTACAGCTAATCGGTACTACATGAAGCTGTGATTTTCAATAATGTTATTTCTAATCGATTAATGATGAGATTGAAAAAGAAATTACGTTTAAAAGTTAAATAGTATTTTAATTATCATGATTACACGGGCTTTTCAGGCCACAGTAGAAGCAAATCAACGCTCGCGCTGAAGGCATGCAATATCAAGTGTGAGGCAGTGTAGTTGGTTTGCAATTACTACAGAGGCTCTAAAAATAGATGAAGGAAAGTCGTAATAGCTCTAAAAGTATTTATGTTCAGGTCTTTTAAATCTGTATGTTTTGTAGTATCCTTTTAAATATTCAATATAAACTTTTAACTTATAATTTAGTTTGAATAAAATTTTAATGAAATTTGAAAAGTTTTTTAAAAAGCGGCACCTATTATGAAATTATAGGAACGTGTGGTGACGCTAACCTTAAATAAAATATATATTTTATTGCGAGACATTCCTTGCATGTCAGAAAAAAAATGTTCGATGAAAATGCAAAGTCGATGTGAAATAGGAATTTATTGTTCGACCTTGGAATTATATTAGGTCGTATGTTAATAAACTATCTATTTTGTTAAATAAATTTAATAGATTAACAATTCATAAAGTTCGTGTTTATTAAACTTCTTTTTTAAATTTCGCAATTCTGTCGCGTTACCCTCACTCACCACTTACGGTTCGGTTACTCGTTCAAATGTTAGAAGTATAAAAGTTGATGCAAATCGGTATTCTTTTTGATAAATACTACATTCTGCTTGAAATTTGTTGATATTTCAGGCGAGTCCAAATGTTGGAGCCCAGAGTAAAATATGGTGTCGTAAAAACAGAAAGACAATAATAACACACTCCCGCCCCGCTCACAAATACTGGGCGTAAAATTAAATTCCTTAATAAACCGAAAACATCTGTAATAAATTAGGAGAGAGAAAAGAAAGCGGCGTGCCCGGCGTTCTACATCCATTCTTTTTATGACGAGCTTAAAACAATTTCCTTGTAAATAGGACATCTTTTTAGGATCTGCTTTGCATTCGGAGTCGGCGCAAACGGGATTCCCCGTGAATAATACGTGGGGTAATTCAAAAATTCCGGGTGCCCGGAGTCGCTGGAGGCCCCGCGGGGCCGCATTGCGCTTGCGCCGGGCCTGGCCCCGCAGCCGAATTAATTTAATTATATTATTACAGTTCGCGGTTAGGGGAAGCTGTTCGGGGCCGTTTGATACCGGCCGGCCGTCCGCCGCTAGCCGAGAGAATTAACGGTACTCCTTGAAGTTAATCGTCACTTTAAGTTGCTTTAGATATTTTTTGTTGGTCACAAGTGAATTAATTCGGTAGCTTGATTACAAAAGGGAAAGGTACATTTCGAACAACTGTTTCAAAGACGAGCAGATGCGTTTATTTCCTATCTTTGATCAAGTGTTTTGTCAAAACATTTCAATTTATGTACATAAAAATGGATTGCCAATTTTTTAAAAATAATCATTGAAAAAATTTCAAGCATTATTTAAAAAAAGAAATGTTTGAAATTCTTTCTCTGTTATAAAAGTTTATAAGTCGTTTAACAACAAAATTTACAATTCGAACCTTAAAAACTCTGTTTTACGTTTCATTTTATAAGTTATGACTGAAAACGTTAGAAATTTTATAGCTTGTTGACTAGGCCAAGGGCACGTGTGTTTGACCTCTACTTTGACCCCGTAGATTCGAGAGGGGTATTATTACTTTATAATTTGCTGTATAAAATGAACTCGAGAAGGGTTAGGCAATAAAATACGGGGTCGCATCATTGTCTAATAGCGCGCCCCGCGGCGTACTCCGGCGGCGCGGCGGCGGCTCGCGACCCTCATGTGTGAAACACTGTTTTAGAGACGAGTGTTGTTATTTTTTATGTTGCTCCTTTTATGTTTTTCATGAATCGTTTCAGTTTTACCGCTACGTTATTTATAAGTGGTTATTTGTAACTGAAAACGAAACGGTTGTATTTTTAGGTCCAGTGTGGTTATTATTTTATTTTATATAGATATAGAACTCTATTAGACTCAATATTTTGAATTGTTATTTTATATCTGTCAACTAGTATAATGATACCACACTTATGTGGTCGCACGTCCCGCCTGAGCCTGAGAAAAGCTCATGAGATAAATCCTCCGGGACCTAAGCTGCCGCCAAACAAAAACACCTGAAATACAGCCTTCTGAAAGACACATACCTTTTTATACCGGTTGCTTGCGAAACAGCTGGCCCATGAGGTAGTGCGGCAAAGCCCTTCGCAAGAGAGTTGGGCAGCAGATTCAGAGACAAAGGGGGCGACCCCCGCTCTAGATCTTACCTATTCCAAACCCTATTTGTCGCCATCCAACGCGGATGTGGACGTTTGGACCAGACTAAACTAGCGACGGCATTTTGCAATGATGCAATATGAAATTACATTATTCTTTCAGTTTGATGTTGTTACTGAGTTTGTTATTTTCAATTGTTACTATCATTAGTTTATTGATTAATTGTGTTGTTGATTGCATTTATACCTGTGTTTCTTTATGCGCGACTGCAAAGGACGGGTCATGTTTTTTGTAAGTAATTACGTGTGTATGTTTGTAATTTATTTTATCATTTCGTGTCTTCCCAACAGTTGGATATACTGAAACTAAACTTTCGTTAGATTTATCTTACCAACCAAAGTGTTGTAAGATGGCGACATGAAAAAAAAAGAATCGAAGCGGCAGATTTTGAGTGCCATAATGTGGAGATTATTTTATTTTTCACATCTATTATGTAGGATATTGAATATGAAACCTATTGCGTAGAAAAAACGAAAGATTTTGATTTTCCAAAATATGTAGAACTTATATAGTTAAAAATTACTTAAATTCAAAGTATTTACATTATGCGCACATCTGGCTTTAGTGAAAGAGGCTCATAAGACGACTTTACAAATAGATTTCAGTAAAATTACAAAATCTTTGAAGTAAAACATTTTTAAATTAATATCAAAACATGCAGGTTTTTACAGAAAGGATACAGACGACGCTACGTAAGTAGGTAAGATTTGGCTCAACTAATCATCTCACAGGCGTCAATGCGGTGCCAAGTTCTAACACGTAAAGGCAGTCCTATTTAGAATTTTCGTGGTTTCGTTAACGCTTCGTTCTCAATGCCGCGTGTTTAGCTTTGGTACTTTTTCTAACAGATTGAGGGGAAAATGAGCAGTCGAACCACCAAAAAGCAGGTGGTAACCGCCGCCCATGGACCTCACCACCTCTGAAAAGTTACTAGTACGTTGCTAACCCTTTGGACAGCAATAGAATGTTGGGAGAGAGCAGAGCGACCTGATGGAGGGGGAAGGGGTGATGGACGGGGAGTGTGCCACCGGAAGTTTTATGCCAATGGTTTTGTCTTCGCATTTAAGTAATCTATTTGTTGAAGAAGGTAGACAAACACAAAACAAAATTCCTCACAGCAATTAAGGGATTATCAACGTCAGAAAAATTTATGCAATATCGTAGAGTAATATGTCTATTATTATATAGCACATAATTGTATCCTTTATAGGATTTTATATTCGATTGGTTCACATACATTTAAAAACGTAAACCAATCAATGCTCTGTATTTTTTCTTCCAAACAACAAGTAGTCATACGTATAAAAATTAAACACGGTAACTCGGGGCATCTACATTTTGTAGTTCAATACCAATACATACTCATTCAAAATTTAAATATATTAACAAAATACTTAGTACAGACCAGTTTGGGTGATAACGACCTAGTGGTAAAGAACGTTGCTGAGTATGTGAAAGTACCGGGTTCGAATCGTATTCAAGGGCGATTTTAAGAATAAGAATTTAATTTAAGACAAATTAAAACAATCTAACCGTGTTTAAGAAGACGTGCTAAGCGTCAGTTCTGGATGTTATTAAGGTACTTTCAAGAATTGTCGTGAGCTGCTCCCGATCCTGTAAACGACCGACATGCAATAAAATGATTGTCAACGAAAACGTATTGCGTTTTCTGTGTGACTCATTATGCTACCTTTTTATTGAATTCCAGATATCAGACGGAACGAAGTAAATTTGATTTCGCTTTTAAACCGTTCAAAGGCGATGACATTTTTTAGGATCGCCATACGGAATACGCTAACGACGCACGCGCCGGCGCGGGAGCGGGCGCGGCGGCCGGACGCGACCTCTCTAATCCATTTATTGGGATTGCGTCGGTCCGTCCTCGCGAAGTTCGCTTTGAATATAAACGAAGTCGGCCGGCGGACGAGTGCGCCCCCGCGGACGTCGTCTACAAAAACAAGTTTTAATTGTGAAGTGGGAGACAGCCTTAAACAAAGATTAAGGAAAAAAATGTACAAGTTTTAATGAAATCGGAGAAAGTCGACGTTTTGACGTGATTTAAGCAATAAAATGCGACTGTGATTGAATGGAATTTTCAAGAAATTTCCAAACTTCTTTCAATATTTGAAACGTTTTTCAATCTCTTAATATTAATTTTTAACGCTTCCTTTGTAATTTACTGAATAATGAAGAGAAAAATTTCGACACGGAATTAGATTTTATGCAGAGTATCGCGAAATAATTTTAAGCTATATTTTGTAGAAGAAACGGCGAGTGTCGATCGAATAACGAACATATCACCACGAGTCACTAGATACAATAGTTTAGTAGAAATTACTTTTTATTTATGCCATGTCAATTACAGAAGCAATTTGGAAGAAATTTTAATGTGACGAAATATTATTTAGAAAAGAACCCCCAAAATAAAGTCGTCACAACCACGGCTATGGCAAACAACAGCGCACATATCGACCCTCTTTTAAATTGTCTGTTATACAGAAAATTTCGTGGGGGTTTTATACAGTTTTCAGTGTTATATAAAACAGAATAACAAATAGGACCAAATTTGGGAAAACATTGCCAGTTAAGAAAATTTAGGATGATATTATCCGACAAACAAGATTTTAAATGTACATGTTTTGAATTTTCACCCTAACCTTATAAATTACAAAGCCGCCACCCCACGGCGTGTTGAATTTTCTATTAATATTCAGCGACACGTCATCGCTAAGCACAAAACGAGTCGAATCATAAAACATATTTTCATTCGTGTCTCGTTTCAAATTGTGTTGGTTTTCAATCAGACGCGCGGGATTATTGCCGCGCGCCGCCCGCCCCCAGAAATAATGCCCATAATACATTTTTAATTCGCTCTCCGTACGTCCCGGGCGATCAGCCGCGGGCCTCGGGTGCCCAGCTTCTGAGGCTCCGCGGGGACTCGGCAGTTCAAATTCTATACGTGAACGTTGAGAATTCCCAGCACTCTATATGAGTATCGGTGTGGAAACTAATGTGGCATATTTGCTTAACCCGATTTCGTAATGAAACTTTCGCATTAATTTTGTCAAATCTAGTCTGTATTGATTCCGATTATCATCAAAAATAGAGTTGACAGGTGAGTGTGTATTGTGTGCATCTATGCACATATCTATAGGATATAGATCCTACACAATCTGATATGTCAACTGTTATACTTTGGACTACGTAATCTATCTTGAATTATTAAGTACATTTTCAGCAATTAAAAGTAGGATTTTAAGAAGCAAAAGTGGTATTCTCTTAAAAATACTTTTTAGCAAATTTTTAAACTAATGAACAGAGCAGCAAACAATGATCAATGTACAGATCAGACAGCTGATATATATATATATATATATGCCTAAATTGGTTTGAAATATTAGATTTTTATCGAGAGTTATGATTGGACTGAATTGAAAAAACCCGTTAAATGCGAGTCAGATTCACATAAAAACGGTTTTATACCATCGTACAAATTGAATATTACATACTTTTTAAAAATAGTTAAAGAAAAATAAGAATAAATCTTAAGATTGAATTGAACCTACGATATAATACATTTCTTTATGAGGTCCCCTTTTAATTTTCAACATTATTTAATTTTCATTACTTTTATAGCGACTCTTATTACACAATTTACTCAATGAATTTATTCAATGCCATTATTAAGATCGAACAGTAAACGCCAAAAATACGTTTCTTGTTTGGGCACCCCTTTAATTTTCTATTTAATTTAATTTTTATTATTTGTTTTTGTTGCAACTTTTGAAACACAGTGAATATTTCAAGTGGTTTTCTATTATTATTAAAATCGAGCAAAAACCCCAAAAAATCACGTTTTTTGTATAGGAGTCCCCTTTAATTTTTAATTTAAATTTATTTGATTTTTTTTGTTATAGCATAAATAGAAATACATATTCTTTGGAAATGTCCACTGTCTACCCATTACCGTTCTTTAGATACAGCCCGCTGACAGACGGACATACAGAGTGACAGCGGAGGCTTAATAATAACGTTCCATTGACATTCTTTAAGTATGGAACCCTAAAAAAGAGCTTTTTTTTTAATAAATCCTTAAACGAATATATTTACCAAGATAGAACTTCAGTCACTTAGACACAATTTGATGTCGGTTTTTTTTATAAGATTTGGATATTCTCAAAAAAATTGCCAAACAATTTTATTTAATAATATTAAAGATATCAAACTGCCAATTTCCGAGCTTTAATCACGTTGGATCCTCAAAAATTTTCGTCGAATGCAGCGCAGCAAAACTCATTAAAATCTGTTAATATATCGTTGCAGGTAAATTTTCAAGCACGCGTTTGATTAAATAAAGTAATAACGAATTGGTTCATAAAGATTAAATTAAAGGCATTTGAAAGCTTATTATTTATTTCAGATTCTTCGAAAGAGTCCAATCAGTTGATAGGATATTGATTTAATTAAAAAAAAAAAATCAAATAATTTACTGATTATTGAACGGTTCTATTCCTAAGTCTAATTAGATTCAGGCCTAAACATTTTTATGAGTATGTTTGTCTTTGTGCCCATTAATATTAATCAACTGGGAGGAACGCGATAAATTTTATAAAAAACGATTGAATTCGTCGAAAAATTTAAATGGCAAACAATGCTCAAAGGAACGTTTTAACTTTATTCTGCGAAAATTGAATATTTTTATAAATTCGAGTAGTTTTTTCAGTTCGAATTTGAAAATTATCTTCATATCATATGTTGTTGTTTTTAAGATTCAAAGAAGTTGTGAAGAGCTGAAAAATGCGCACTCACCTTATATATATGTACATTTTTTTCTCTCGAGATTTTGGAATTTGAGGATCAGACCTTTAAATACAAATACTCCTAAAAAGTAAAAAAAAAGTATGTATTGGCCCTTTAAATTCAAAATGAGTAGTAAATAATATTACGTTTCGGTCATCGGCTCTCGGTGAACCGATAAGGCTTAATCAAGACAGACTCAACAATCAGGCGCTGATGTTTTATATAACTAGGTAGCTTAGTAGTATTAAAAATTGCAACTTTATCACCTTTTTAAAATTTTAGATTATTGTCGTATTTATCAATATAATGGTTCCCCGACACGACGACGTTTGGATTAAAATATTACTTATTATAATTGTGTGCTATATTTTGTATTTTATTGTTTAAAATATATTGAAAATTTGACTTGAAGCTTGTATCTGGGTTGGAAAAAGGGCTGATAATTTTAAAACGGCTGAATAGATTTTCTTAAATAACGGCTCCAATCTAAATCACTTCAGATACACATACACTCAGATATACAGGTCAAACTTACAACACCCCTATGTTTGGATCGGCAATTAAAAAAAGGGAAAATGTGAAACTAGAAATTAGGATAAAACTAAATGATATACTGTATTAAAACAGATTTTTCTTTAGAGCACTAACCTCCAATTAATCAATTTGGTTAACAAAAGTCAAGGTCGTAATGTTAATATGAAGCTATTTATTACACGCGATATAGAAATTTACTTATATAATTCTCTAAATTATGCTTCAACGAATATTATTTTTTCTTATTGATGTTTTCCGACTAAACAACTTGAATATAAATTATATTAAAGATATTTATTCAGAAAATGTAGTGATATTTGTGAAGTAAAATTGCTTTCTAATTTCACTCCTTGCCTTTAAAAGTTTGTGTGTCCTCGATCTGCATGCCTAATGCTTTTGGGGAAACTTCATTCAAACGTTCTAATAAAGAATCTTTGCTCAGACGCATGTTCTTTACCTTTAGAGCTAGGTGCTGTTAAAATTTTTAGCTTTTACATTATATTCTATTGTGTGAGCTGTTACTCTACGCAAATACATAATTAGACGCTTGCCATTGCCATTCAGTAACATGCAGCATGTGACCCACATCTGAGCCTCGAATCTGCTCTTTTACCACGAATTCTCATCCAGCGAATTGAATATTGACCAGAGAGTATTGGTGGATAATGAATATTTTAACAATTGTTATTTTTCATTATTTTCAATCTTATTTCGAATTAATATTCAATTTGTCGGATGAGGATTCATAGTGGAAAAGCAAATTCGAAGGTGAGAGGTGGGTCACAAGTTGCATGTCCTTTGCTGCACGTTGCACGGATACGTCTAGCACGTTATAGCCAAGTATAAACCACTCAGTGCCGTGGGCTCGGAGGTAAAGACTTCGCCGGCGCTGCGTCGCCGGGAGGTTCGCGGCGACGAGACTGTCTAATGCAACAGTCCACGACATGATCTCGTATTGTCGCTTGTTGCAGAAAAGGAGGCCGTGTTCATGAGCGATACAGGGCGGGGCGGGGCGCGCGGTGACGTCATTAAACGCGGAAATCTCGTGGGAAATACGCGCCCGCGCCGGCCGCGGCCGACCCCCGCCCGCGCTTGTTTTTGCCCTTATTCCGCTGAATATTACTCTTGCGAAATGCAATAATGAAATGTAATTATTAAGTTTAAAGATTTCTTACAAATATTTTATGTTAGCTCGCAGTTTTGCTCTCATGATTGTTAAAATTTTTAATTCCGATTTCATTTTCCATTTTTGTTAGGATTGTGCTGTCCTGGTTATACGGTTTTAAATTCGTAATTTGAACGTGTATTGTAATTTTTCAATGCGTTTGCTTTTGCCTAGGTGCATTTATAAACTCATTGTGCTGACAACCGAGTGGAATTAAAAATGATCTTTCTCTTTTATTCTGGAGATACATTCAAAAAACTAAACCGTAATCAATCAACAATAAGGTTTATTTAATATCTTCAGCTCCTTGCAAGTATCTTGTAATCACTTATCCTATGAAGTTCCATTACTACCGTAAATTTTTTCTACTTCAAAATATCATCAATACAAAGATAGCAAAAATATAATAATATTTTATTCTAGTCACGAAAAAACGTAAACAAATTCTAAATCACAAGATATTTTTAAAATGATTCTTAAATATATATATATACACATAGAAACTTCTATTCTTAAGTTATAAATAGGCAGAAACACTCAATAAACAGAACAAATTGTTCTTCGTATTAAATTATATTTTCCGAGTACTGTTGATGTTCGTAACTCGATACCGCTACCTTAGCGCTGTAAGACTTCGCAATGAATTTCACAGTAATTTATTAATGAAATAACCCAACAGAAAATTATTAAACGCCAAAAGCAATATTTTATAGCAGTATAGAATAAAAGTATAACAATAAAGATTGTAAAAATATCTAGCTAGATTTAATTAATTTTGGTGGTTTAGTAAGTTATGTATTAAGAAACAAAATGTAAATAATTTTAAATCATTGTGTTATGTTCGTTGGTTAGTAATTTCTTAAAATTAAGAAATTGGGGATCATCTTAAAAATTCGTTTCACATTTTTATATATTCGAAGTTATTTCGTGGCCTAGATTCTGCGCTCGACGTCCGTCGGGCTGTGACTTAATCATAACCATCCAGAGAGTGATTAAGGAGGTCCAGATCACTAGTGACACCAAACCTGGAAATTGGAGCATTTAGAACAGACTTAAAGGGGATATACTCTATGGAATTCTCAGTGTTAGTTTTACATTAAGTTCCATAATATTTTTGCTATTTTTGTTAATAAATCTATGATTCTCATTGGCTTATTTTCGATTTGGGTGTTTAAAACAAAATTGACTGTATTCACTTTCTGAACGACCATTATCAGATCGCAAATCGAATAATTCCAAGCGGAAAATCAAGTTGTCAAAGTATCCTTTAATTTGCGAAATTCGAAAGGATTTTTGAAGTGAAACTTCTTAGGCGATAATTCGGTAATTCGACGTGTTATGTTGTGGCAAAGATATAACGCAGAGAGAAGGAGACAAAGAGCTATATGTTCCGACCCCATGGGAGTGGAGTAAAAGAGAGACAAGTATACAAAGCATTGCTGTACTTACTTTTGTACATGCCCGCGTGGTAGATGTGCACGTTAGACGCTATATATGAACCGCTGAAGTACCACGTGTTGTGTAATTGATATTTATCTTTGTATTTTGTTATTATTTACATTTTGTACGTTTTTGGCATGTGATTGATTGTATCTGTGAAGAGTTTTTATGTATTTTTAACCTGTTTGCCATTTAATCAATAACGAAGTATTTAAATTTAAGAAGTTACACTTCTATCACGTGTACGATGCTGCAAGCGCAATTTTTTATTAAGTTGTCACTCTTCATGCTTCTATGTATTTATGTTAAGATGTTTCAAATTGTTTTATAGAATAAATAGTATTAATTTTCATTAGACCTATACAAGAGGACTGCAAACCTATATTACTTTAATCTAAGTATTGTGCGATAAAGATGGAATAAGCAAAGCAGCTGAAAAACGTAAAAGGTCCACGCGGGCAATATCGCCGTGCCGTAGATAACAATAGCGGCTGCGGGCGCAAACCGTGATGTTGCCTCGAGGAATTCTCGGGTAGTTATTAATTGGTTTACTCGGACAATGCCTAGATTTAGTTAGCTAAATTAGTCGATGCGGTTTTAAGCAAAAATGTCTTTTATGTCTTAGCGCATAAAGTAGATAATCGAAGGCGCTGCCTTTTAATCAAAGGGCGCCGCAGCATCAAGTGTCGGGCGGCAGTGACAAACGGTGCGGCGGGAGTCACCCGTGGTACGGACAATGACGGACTCGCGCCATATGTCCCGTTTATGTCCCGTGAAACTGGGACGGCCGCCGGTGGACACTCGGGACACACGCGCCTGCGTGCTTTCTTACATTATAAGATAGTTTTTAAGATATTTAAAACGTTCAAAATGGACTTTCGAAAAAGTTTCAAAAAGTTTAAAAGCCTACAATTAAAATATATATATAAATTATAACTTAAGAAGTGAAACGGTCCCTTAAGTCTATAAAAAAAATATGTACTAAAATATATTTCGAGTGTTATATGTAGTGAGTGCCCCCTTAAAATATTAATTTTGTTATTTAAATATGAAACTTAGTAGCAGCTTATACACCTACGCTATAAATATAATCCATATGCGTTTTGTAGTTTTTCATCATCAAAGGTTGTTTTTAAGGTTTAAAAACAACTTCATATAAAAAGAAGGAAAGTAGATCTTATATCTTGAACAATATGAAATTGGCTATGATTTGTCTGTCTAAAAGCATTAAAATTAAGATTGTATTATAAATTTATGTACATTTCACTATACGAATTGTGTTACCATGTTTTGTTCATATCTTGGTATAAAGACAATGTATTATTAATACTGAGTTATATTGTTGAATATGATTGTGATTAACTTTAGGAATTGATTTAGGTATGATAATTGTGTGCTTTAATTTAGATGACTATGTGAAGTAGGGATAATTTAATTGGCTAGGTATGATGTTAATGATAGGTTATTTATTTAATTACGTGAAGTGTGAGTTGTCGCTTTGTTTAATTGTTGTGATATAATAATGACTTATTTGATTGATTAATTGATATTCATTGATGGGCGATTTAATTTTATTTGATTCTTTTCTTTTAATGCGATTTTTTTTAATTCATGACGTGAATTGGATTACTATTGTTGGTAAATTAATTTTATTAGATTAATACGTAACAAATTGCTACGTGCGCAATGCAACAAACAAATAGTGCGGCGTATGTGCCAAGCCAGAAACGGGCGTGCGAAAGCAGCAGTCGGTTTTTGGAAGCAGACGGAGCCAGGAGATAGGCGTGGTTAATTCGAGCCACACCGCGCTAGAAATTGAGTCATCTACGCGATCTTAACGTGACCGTAGGTTAATCTATATTTTGGAAGTTTATCTTTTAGCTGCGTGAACATCTAAGCTAAGCTAACAAACAGCTAAGCATTATTCAAAAATCCAACGAAATAGTCACGACCCGTGGCCAACAGAAAAGTGAACATTATTAAAATTTATTATTATATTATCTTTGGTGTGTGCAGATTTCCTGATAAATAGTTATCTTTTAGGCTAGTAGTTTATGCACCTGAATGAGCACTGTCTCCCAAAAGCTGTCTCTAACTTTGAAATAAAGTTTGTTGACCGAGATATTAAATTTACATTTCACCAAGATGATTCTATTCGTAGTTAAAACAAGTGGGAATTTTATATGTATTTTAATTTTCACTTTGGTTAAGAAAACATAACACCATCGAAAAAGCAACTTGGGTCTCGAAGATGCATCTCCTATGCAAGAGACAGATGTACCAACTACTAAAATATTATTATTTAATATTCACCATGAACTTAATAATTTCTCAATTGTTATTTTCGTACCTATCTTAAGCAATGAATAAATTATGCATGCACTTTAAATATTAATGCACTTAAAATAAGTGAAATAAGTGATTGTCGACCGCCGATAAACGTCTGCTATACCGGATGATTGTGAATACAATCTATGCAAATAATAAAATTGCAAACGAATCGTGTCTGTACATTAAATACTTTTTCACAAAAATAATTTGTACTCGTTGTATTTATGTTTCCGAACCAAAAAAATAAATTACAATGTGTGTCTGTTTCTGTGCTATGCGTTTGTGCACGCCTGTCTAAGAAACGGTTTAACCAATTTGAACGCGATGTTCACTGATAGGTTATGTCAAGTTTCCCGTAACATTTAATATTCATTTCATTTAAATCGGTTAATAAACAAAAAGTTATATTAATCTACACATGTATCTATACATAAATCTCTTGAATTATCTACTATATTTAAGAGTTTGATTAAAAAAACATCTAAAATAAAATTTATGAATACTATTCTGTGTATATCTGCAAATATACTTATTCTTCATTATAAAAATAGCTATAATTAGTACGGTGTTATTAAGTAGGCAGAAGTTATTATTTTTATTATGGGTTCGTAAATACATACTCGGAACTGTGACGGGTAGCGGAATCTAAATCGTAAACGAGATGGGGAGCAGAATCGAGAATGGGACTCAGGTCCAAATCGAGTGTGGGATTAAAACTACGATTGATATCGTGAGTGGAACAGGAATGCGATACGATAGAGAAATCAGATTTGAGAGTAGGAACAGAATCGAGAGAGGGACCAGAATCGAAATCTACTTAAATCAAGATTGGGTTGCGAATCAAAGGCAGGAGCGTGATCGAAATCGAGAGTAGGTCAATTGGCATCGACAGCAGGATCGGAATGAGAATCGAACACGAGATGACTATCATGATAATGGTTGAGAGCGTAATAGGCACTATACAAAATGAAGGAATTTATTCGAAATATACGCGGGGGTGAAGCCACGGGCGGAAGCTAATAAAATATTAGTTTATAATATAAGCAGTACTTATTTGGTGAAACTCCTAGGTAGTATACGATTCTAACGACTTTGAGTTGTTTATAGCTCATTGCCATCTAGCAGCGCAGGTTGGAAACTTGCTGTGCTTTGATGGATAAAACTGTTGACTTTTAATTTTGCCGACACGAGCTTCTTGACTCGGGCGTGCGTCTTCTTGCATCACTCGCCTTAAAACAGAAAACCAAAATTAATTATCACGATCCACTTTACAATCAAACATGGAGGATACGCTGAGATTTGCAGAACGTTACAGAACTTAACGAATCTGTATAATGTGTCTTTATTATTTCGGCGAGGAATTCGAACAATATAATTAACACAATTAAATTAGATTGCATCGTCAACAATATGAAACAACATTTTCAATGTTGAACTTAGGACATTAATTAAGCAATTTATTTGTTTAGGACATTTCATGTTTGAATTACCTATACCCATCATTAATGTGGCATAAAAAAATATGTGTGTGCACAATTCACACACGGTAGAAATGAATCTTCAGAATCTACGAGAGAATGATATGAATATAAATTATCGGGAGTAGGATAATTGTAAAGTTTATTTTTTTAATAATATTTTTAACAAGTTCAAAGGTAAATTTACATTTTAATGAGGTTGTACACGTAATTTATGAGAAATAAGAAACAAAAATGAAATTTACTGAATAGAAAATATTAAAATTCAATTTTTCGCTCGCTCGCGTAACAGGATGACTAGTGCAACGTAACCATGTGGTCAGGATTACTCGTGTTTCGGTTATTCGTGTTTTGTTCATTCGCGGTTCTGCCTTCAGCACACTCTCGAGTCCTGAAACTCATTTTTGATATCGCGAAAATATTTGAAACGTACTGTTGTGGCTCGGGCATACTAATAAAATAAAATCGAGATCACAAACACTTTAGTTTAATCACAGAATCACCAATGCACAAATACTTTAATAAAAAAATACAAAATCATTCATAGTTTTTGGTGTACGATTTTATCATCGTTTCGTGTCCACCGAAAGACTCCGCAAGATGAGCCGGGCGCACGCGCACGCGTCCGCCGCTCGGGGGTCCGTCTTCCGATTCGCACGCGCACGTGACCACCCCGTCTCCGCCATCTAGCGGCACCGGACGAGATCGCGCTGTGCTGTGATGGATTAAATTGTTGGTCCTATAATTTCGCCTTGCTATATACGAATAAGAATACTATCTGTAGTTGGTAAGAATATTTCACTCGAGAAACAAAAAGTTACGACAAAATATAAAGGTTATATTAAATATGCATTCCTTTCAAACTAAGATTATATATAAGTTATATTTTAAAGTAATCTTTAAAGCTCGTAATAAAATTTTGTTTTTTTTTAATCTAGGCAAGTATTGCCATTTATTTTATTAGTTTAAATGAACATTACCGAGATTCTTACATATGTGGGGTCACCGCTGGGCAGAGGCATACAGAGTACACGATATCGTTTCAATACTCGTTGGCAAAAGTTTTTAACTAAAAAGCGCAAACTCAGAATTATGTCCTTTTTAAGATTCCGTAGCCAGTGGCAAAACAACACTTATTGTCTGTCCGTTGTCCCGTTTATTAATCGGTACATTACAAAATTATAACTTCGCCATTTCTTCATTGACAATGATGAAAACTGTCAAGACACCTTGTCTAGTGTAATCGCTGTGAAATTTGTGAATTTAGTGCAATTGGAAATTCCATTTAGTGAATTTTATTTATATTTCCAGCTTTTATAAGAATCGACTTTAAGGTTTCATTTTACTACAATATATTTTTAATTATTTAGCGTTTATTGAGGTACATAGCATTTTTTAAAATTATTTTTTGCCTAAATGTTTTAAAATTTTACAAACTGTACCGATTTTATTAAGAGTCAAATTTTAAAACACTGAGATAGGTGATATTTTTTGTTTTTTATCAAAAGTATAAGAGCCTATAATTAGAATATTCCTACTTTGCAAAGTGGAAGAGGTCGCCCGAATACATTCATTCCCTATTTTACGCCTTCAGAGGTGTGTTCCGAAATGATGAAGTAACTTTTTATTCTGTTTTAAATGACATGTCGATATACAAAATTTCATATTATTGACATCAAAAACCACGGAAACCTCAAACGAATTTTTTATTGTATATATTACAATATATAAAAAAGGATGTATGCGTGTATGAGATCACTAAATTTTAACACCATTTGACCGATTATCGCCAAACTTTGCACATATAAGTGTTTTTATACAGAGATTTTTTTTGTATTACACTAGTTAGGATTTGTCCCCTACTTTGTGTGTTTGTACTATTTCGAATCGAAAAATCATTTAAAAAAATGTTAGATTTTAAAAATTCTTTCATTCGAGAAAATTATAATATCATCGAGAAACGTAATTTATATATTATTTTGATATTGGCATTTTCTCTAATTTCGTACAAATCGAAATCGAAAGCGAGACAGGGACCATAGCGAAAGCCGGAACCAGGATCTAAATCAGGAACAATATCTAGACCTCAATTAAAAAAGGAATGAGGTCGTGATTTACAACTAGATCGGTCAATATAAAAGATGAAGAAATCAGTTTTTGTCAACTTGGATGAAACCGAGGGCGGAAAATTAATCATTTATAGTAATAAATTTCATACCTGATAATAAGTAGAAAAGTGACAGGTTTGGACACAAAATTCCATTATTTCTGACTTCAGTAGTTTCAGGTCAGCGTGCAGAAGTCAGTCGGTCAACCCATTGCATGCGATCTTCTCTGTTTACAGGCTTAGAGCCATTATTTTCGAAAGAAGTAGACAAAAAAGCATACGAAATGTCAAATAATTGCGCGCACTTTCTAAAAACGATATTTTCGTAAATTGTATACGTTCAATTTTTATTGAAAACTGGTAAAGTTTCCAACAAGCAGAAAAATGTAGTAGAAATTAAGGTTTCGCATACGTTATCTCATGTGTTAAAAATATTTAATTGTGTTGAAGGGTGTTTCTACGCGATCAGACTGAATATTTTTAGAGCGATATCTGAAGTGGTCGGGGTCTCAAATCATCCGTCTATATTTGTAAAACTACTATAGTTTAAAATACTTATGAACTGGTAAGTAACTACAGCTTTCTTTGTTCAAGTTCCCGTTTTAAGGCTCAGTGCGGGCCTCGGTCAAAGTCCCGGAGTCGGACTCCGCCCGATATAATGAGTGTGTTTTTCGTCATTACGTCAAAAAGTCGAATTATATGATGTTACGATCAATATATAATAATTGTTTCAAATGATTGTGATGAACACACTGAGATGCAACATTGAATTACGAGTTCCAGGAATTTTAACAGATAAACAAAAGTGTACGAAATTTTTATCTACTGCTTTAGAAAATACCGTTTTGGCAGATTATTTATTTCTAGTAGAATGATTTGATAGAAATTGTTCGTGCATTTTTTTAACTATAAGTGCTTCAGTTCGTAAGGTGATGATATCTATCACAATATTATCAAGCTATTTTTACTCACAAAAGAGGCATTCTAGTGACAAAAGAAATAGAAAGATCGATTTTAGACAGTCATTGCTCATTATGCAGCGTAATACTTCAAAGGCAAATCTGCTTAGGAAAGGGAAAGACATGTTTCTTCGTGAAATAACGGCATCATTATGCTGTTTTGTACATAAGAAAGAAAATATGGGACGTTATTCTCTGTATACATAATTCAAATCGTAACAGCTGGCGACAACATAATCATATTATTTTATCTAACTATCTTTATGGTCTGTATGAATAAAAATAATATTTTCGAAGGATAAAAACTAATCTACGACAAGATTCACATATTTGTATAAAAAAATAGACTTCCTTCACTATTACTTTTAACTTGTAATATTTACCATGGTCATATAAGTTCGATGTAACGTTTTAAAGTTTTGATTTTTCGTGTAAGACATAGAAAATTGTTTAGACGACAATAACAAACGAAATTAGCTACTGGGATTTGATTCCGCGTCCACGGTTAGCGCGGCCACCCCGCCATCTGGTTGCAAATTAAAATGTCTTTACCATCTTTACCATACGACGACAGAGTAGGTAGAAGAACACGCTTGGCCTTAATTTTATTTTACGTCATGCCTAAATCTATTAGACTGATGCCCAAGCATTAATATTATTTGAGCATACATTAACACAATAATAATCTTTCTTAATGAGCTGGACTGTAATGTCTTTTTGAATCGATTGTTACAGCGCCCATAAGAGAATTGTTAAGTCCTGATAGCCAACACTAGAACACAAAAGTGCTTGATAGATGATGTTCAAGCTCTTTTTACTCAGCATGTGCAACACTGATATCGCTCTGTAACTAGTGTGTACCTTTGTTAAATTGCCTTTCAAAGAAAAATAATTCATTCTGTTTCCTAATTGAAAATCATTGTCAATTGTTTTCTTGATATCATCCCTGTTTAATACGTGGTTGATTACTGAGTTCTTGGAACAGTAAAAATGAGATGTGAATTTTTAAAATTTCACTGCATTTGCAACTTCTTCAGGCAAAATACAATATATGTAATTTTGCTGTCGTATATCATTATATGTCGCTTGAAAAAAAATGAATAAATTAATGAACCCTGAGAATTTTTAAAAATTTCATAGATGATTTTAAATTGTTGAAATATTCAATAATCAATTGCGTCATTATGATTGTTAAAAAAAATGTACAATAGGCAAAGCTATTTATATTATAAATAAAAATAAAGTTCAGAAATCTATCGTAAAACAATTAGCTAAATTATTATAAGCTCTGTTACAAATTAAAATGATTTAATAATAACAATGCTTTTTCTGTGGGTGGCAGATACGTTACTTCAAGAATAGATGTTCATTGTGCATTAAATTTACTTTAAAAAAATCTTCTTTTAGAAAGCACGAAGTACTTAACTTTTGTCCTATTCCTGTTGAAGGTGTATTAAAAGAAAATTCGACGGTCATGGGGAGCCAGTTTAGGCTTATAAAAGTTTATTGTTTTAACATTATCACAGTTTTTATTTATTATTTATTGAAAATTAAAAATACCAAAACTTTTAATGGTCTTTCGATGCAAAGGATAAGTTTTATAATTCACTACATATCACAAATAACTTAAAATTGATATACACATACACATTATATGATAAGGCCTTTGCTCTCGGTTCCATACGAGAGCATTAACCCGGTTCCAGAAAAAACAGTCACTTCAACTGGCCTCCTCTGGAGTAATTTCTGTCCGGCGCGTCCTCGCCGCGGGGGCAGGCACCTGTACTTCAGTAGGTCGGAGTGCATCGGTGACAGAGTTCGGGCAGAGATCCAGTCTCGCGGGGTATAACACGGAGCCCATGTCCAGAGTTGCAGACGAAAACCTTAACGGCTGCGAAGACGGAGGATGACAGCTATGGGTACGGCGGAACAAGCGGAAGTGACTTACCTAACAATGAGCCAACGGCACATAATGTCATAACAGGGTCATATTGGAGTTACATTATCAGGGACGATGATTTAATAGAGTTGGGAGTAGAGGAGATCCCAGTGGTCCAACGGCAATGCTCGTAGTCATAAGATGCGTTAGAGTCTTGGCGTCAGGTAGCAACTGGCCGTAAACCTACAACAGGCCTTAATATTTTCCTCATTAATTAAACAAATATGAAATCACAAAGAAAGAGAACCAACACTAATACTAGGGCGTTCCCCTCAAGCGACGGTCGAGTTAATGTAAATAAGGGCGTACTCCGTAAGCGACGGTCAACAGCGCTACATTTAGCGACCTAGAAGTTGGGCTCTACGACAGGCAGGAGTACCGAATTGAGCAACATTCTGAAAAGAAGACAACTAGATGCATGTTGTGTATAAGAGATTAGGTGGAAAGGTGCAAAATCAAAATTAATTTGAAATGAGTTCAATCTACAATGGGACCACTTCTGGCAAGAATGGTGTTGGAATCATAGTAAGTTGCAGTTGCGATAGCTAAAACTAACTATGGTTTTCATTATAAGTTAGAGTTAGCTAAGACGGAAATAGACATACACTGGATTGCAAAAAACCGTTTTGACAACACATAAGATATCACAACTGTAAAATACATAAATAATAGAAAACGTTATTTACTGATAGAAGATAAAGATATTAGAGGTAGATGGACAGAGTATTATCAACACCTCCTAAACATAACTCACCCTAGAAATCATGATTACTGCAAGCCTAAGACCGTGTAAAGGCCACTCTTGAATATAACTCGAGATAAAATGAAAAGTTTAATCCAGGAAATGAAAAGTAACAAGTCCTCAGGACCACACCATATACTATCAGAAATCTGGAAATATTTGGGAGAGTGTGGAATAATTTGTTTGCAACCGCTATTCAGTAAGCTACTACTGGGTCACCCTAAGCCGAATTCATAGTGCAACAGCTCCGTCATATGGTTTTATAAAGGGAAAGGGGACGTGAGAGGCTGCAGTAATTATAGAGCCATTAAACTAAAATCACACACATTAAAAATCTGGAAACGTGTACTTAACGACAGGGTGAAGCACATTAATACTTTACCACAAAATCAATGTGGGTTTGTTTTCGAAGACTTTCTCCAGGCGCCATTTAAATGGTAGGAATACTCCTATAAAAAACAAAAGCCAGTAATAGGAATATTCATATGGTTTTCATAGAATCGGAGAAGGTATTTGATTAATCCCACGTGAACTTATCTGGGAAACTCTCAGACAACAACTAGTATCAGAATATTATGTCAATATCACAAAAGCCGTAACCACGCAGGTCTTAAGCCCGGCAAGCTAAGGTGACATCTTTGAAGCTAAGGTCGGAATACACCTGGGTTATACTCTCAGTCCGCTGCTCTTCAACGCTGCTATAGATCACCTGACAAAACATTGTCAAGTGCTTGTCTTGGAACATACTTTACGCCGACGACATTGTACTGATTTCTGAAAATATAGAAGATCTCCTGCCATACTTCAAGTCCTGGATTGCGCTAGAAACAAATGGCCTTAGAATCAGTAGAAAGAAAATGGAACACATGCCATGTATTGTCGGCAGTGTAACCAGTTCCAATGACTGTGGAATTACGATAGGAACTACATGCTTACCTCACTTGATCCAATCTAAGTATTTAAGCTCGATTTTTAGCAATGATGACAATATAGACAAAGATGTTACTCACAGAACTGCAACTGGATGGATGAAATGGAGACAGCTTTTTTCTATCACACATAACGCTTGTGAAAGCGTTATGTGTGATAGAAAAATGCCTTTTAAAATTAAAAGACAAATGTACAAAATCGCTATTATACTAACTATTTTATATGGGTCGGAATGTTGGGCTACTAACAAGTATCATCTTAACAAGCTACATGCAACGGAGATGCAAATATTATGCTGATCAGCGAGCGTCACACTTCTAGACAAAATCAAGAACCAGTACGTCAGAGGAAGTTTCAGAGTTGCTTTAATTGCTGATAAGAGAAACGCTTACGGTGGTACAGATACGTTGAAAGACGTGAAAAAGACGATATCATGAAGGTTCCCTAAATTTACCAACAACGAAATTCGTTCGTGGAAGACCACCCACCACCTGGCTGACGACGATCGACAAAGATCTAAAAGAAGCTCATTTGGATAAAGACGTAGGACTGAATCGTGCCAAATGGAAAGAACGAGGAAGGCCGCCCCAATTAAATAGGACCGGGCACTGAGAAGAAGATACATTATATGTATAAATATAAAGTAACATGTCATGACTAACTTGCTGACTGATTCATCAACACTCATAACCCTATTTCACAATCGCTTTATTTTAAAAATTCTCTATTCCAGAAGGTGTCACAAAGTTGATGAAATATGTATGGAATTACGATATTTTTTTAAATTTAAGTCGTAAAAATTGTTATTTGGTTTTTATTATCAAATATGTATTTCAAATTTATCAAAAATTCTACTTTAAAAATACCTTGTACCCTTAAGAGGATAAAATGGAAGTTAAAAAATGGTTTGAGAACACAATTTGTGGTTCAAGTTCATAATAGTTAACATTTTAAATCTTACAAATAAAAACTGCTTGTTTCATTTGTTTCAATATTTTTATAAATCTAACCTCCTATTGAGTAAAATGATGCGTGAAATTTCGTATGGTAGTTTCCTTACTTTTAAAGGTACAGTTGTTACAGACATTATTGCCATTTAGAATTTTTTTATTGAAATATAAATACACGTTTTTAAGACTAGGTTGAAAGAATCGGATTCATAAAGTATTATACTTGCATCGAGAAGAGTGTTGGAAGAATGTAGCCCTTAATTAGACAAAGGCAAATAATTTCCCACTAATATTATTGGATCCAATTTTTACTGGTAACCCTTTGATGGTCATCTAAAACACACTTAAATCTTTAATTAATACATATAAATTCCAAGGATGTGTCGCTCATAGTATATATTTAAGGTGAATAAAGCACCAAATTTGACATTTTAGTGTACAAAATTGATAAATATCAGTTAATAGCAATAGTATTCCTCTGTTTGTTCCCATTAAATGGCGTTTGTTTATGATATATTTTTACTATTCACAACTGCAGCAAAATTACATTAATGTATTTACTTAAATTTACTCCCTTTGAATAGGTCAGGCGTACCGTCATTATCATAAATACTACATTTATTAGCAAAAAAACTATTAACAAAAATCCTACACTTTCTGTGCTTAAATCTTGTTCATCAACTCCTCTGTCTTTCAAACTAGAGGAAAATAGTAAAAACTTCACAAGCGAGCAGTTTCACAAGTTAGGCAGGCTTAATTGCGAGTTGGCGTTGCCGCGGGCCGGTGCCAGCCCGTAACGGCTGTATTAACGCGCCGTAAACTACGACGTCGTAATTTACAAGCGCTGTATGGCCTAAAAAACATAGACAAGTGCGAGTCGAACCACGTTTAGTATTCCGTATTAAAACATTAATATGTAAAACAAAACAAATTAACAGGATTTCTACTTTTCCATAGAGTATTTTCTTGAACGCCATAAAGATATTTAACTTCTCTTTGAAATGAGATACTAGATGAAATTTTGGAAATAAAATGAGAAAGTTCAGTCAATGCATAGAAAAAATTATCTAAAATTGTGATAATTTTGAACTATTGTTTCAATTTTCATTCGAAATATCAATCAATAAATTCTATAAAAATTTACTCCTGATGTCATTACGCAAAACTCACTGTTAAAATGTAAATAAAATAACACGGCTGCAACAAGGTTACGATTTTTTACATTTACATCAAGATTTGGTCTTAATTGCCAAATAATTCCTGATATAATTGACCGCGACAATAAGGTAAACACTAAGAGGACTTAACAAGTTTTTCACCACAGTACGAAAGATGATAAAATATTCAGAACAGAAGTGACACCTTATTTCATCAACGCCGAATTGTCAAATTTAAATAAATTGGCAAATGAGCCCTTCCTTTTATCTCTCTTCGCCGCATTCTCACTTTTGTCCATCGATCGCCAAACCATCCGCATGCAATGGCATCTCTCAGAGAAAAAATTAAGGAAACTCATATTTTAACTTTTAACGTCACAATACATATACGTAAACCTGGTATATGTCAAGAGACGTATAGAATCATTTCCAAAAATGAACGACATCCACAACATTAATACTAGATACAAGAACGATTCGTTTGACTTGCTTTGACTGCTCATAAAATTGTCTAAGCAAAGTCAACAAAACGTTTAAGGGGCAATGTGTGCACTTTTATAATAAGATCCCAGTTGAAATTCAAAATTTTCCATTTTATATATTTAAATGTTTCGTTAAAAGAAAGTTATATGGCCATTGCTATATATATCTTAACGAAAAAAAACTCATGAGATTGTACTGCTCGGCTATCAAGTTGCTTCATGTTATTAATAAGTGTACTAAATTATTAATCACTCAATATTTTGTATCGATGAGTAAGAAAGAGCAAACCTTGAGTTTCTTGCCCATTCTTCTCAAGGGGAATCAGCATTTGGAATGGGTTGTAATGTTAATGTAGAAAACAGTTGTTTATGACACATAGCAAGTGTAATTGCTATTACCTACGAAATAAAGTTATTTTCGATTTGAACACCGTTAACTGTCTTCTTCAAATGTAAATAGTAAAACTCAAATGCCGTTAGTATTTTCTTCATGCAACGTGTAAGATGATAAAATCGGCGTTACATCCACAACCATGGTTGCCTCTAATAGTGAGAAGGCCATACAAAATTTGGGTTTGCCAATGTATGATATTTTGGTGACAGGGTTTACAAGATAATTTCAATCAGCGACCGGCGTATTTCTAGCAGTAAAACTGTATCAATGTATAAAGAATGATTATTCAATTGACTATATACATATTTTAATGATCCCGAAATTTTAATTTAGACAAACAACTGTGAGGTTCTTATATTGTCGATTCAGATGTAACTCACTTTGAGACTTACGTAACACTTTTCAGATTAATTTTCAAATTTATTTTTACTTTACAAATAACGTAAATTTAAGTCAACAAAATGACCGTGGTACGTCCGAAATTACGTTACAAACGTCTACAAAATATAGAAACCATCGCCAACAACGACAGTCACCCGGGCCGTGGAGGTGAACAAAGGAAATGTAGCGGCGCGCGGGCAGCGGCGCGGCCCATCTTCGGGGAGGATCACGCGATCGACTCGTTAGTGACTTTGTCTTCGGCAGTGAACACGAAGTAAGTCGGCTCTTTAAGGAATATTTGACGCACGATTTTTCATGCGGCCCCGGCGTCGTTTGATTGATGACTGTCATTCGAGAATGAAGCCATTACGGCGGACGGAGGTCCCGGCGGCGCTCGGCCGGCCGCGGAGACGACACAGCTTATGTAATGACCTGCGGCGTTAATATTAGATTCAATGTGTTAATTTTTATAATGTGTAGATGTCAAATGTCCACGGAAATTTAGTGGAGTACAGTTTCAAGACGTCAAATATTAATGCTAGAACACAGTTTAGTATCCTCAATCTGATTATGCCTACGGTTTGTACTCATCGAGTCCTTAGAAAGTAATAATAGACTGTTTTTTAGATTTTCATTATTTTATTTTTTGCTAGGTAGTCAAGTTTTAATTTTTATCGTTCATTTTGTACTAACTACTTAATTATATAAATGGACAAACCATTATCCTCATTTTGGCTTCATTAGTAGTTGCTGAGTAGGACACGTCATTTTCAAGATATTTGTAAGAGTAATCATTAAAACTCCTCCGATCCAGAAATTCCAAGGTATTAGATGTAGTGTAAAGTTAATAATACTCCAGCTCTACCATCAAGGCTTTCCACCTACTAAATCTATCTAACTAGCTTTGTTAGTTTTTTACCTAATAAACCATCTTGGACAGTCGTTGTCTTAATTCCGAAACTAACCAACCGATGAAATCTAGGAATGAAATGAGACTTAATTTTGAATTTTTACATGGTTGTATTCAGATTTAAAGACTTTAAACAAAATTAACGATTACAAGCATTACGAGCTGCGTGGCCGCCGCGCCGGCGTCCGCTGTCCCAGGGGCGACCGGGAGACTTAACTACTTAAATAATTGAAACGAAAGCTTGAGTCTCACATCATTAAACAAAAATCGACGAGTGTCCCCTATCGCTTAACATCTGGAATATATTAAATTCACCTCGAAAAACGAACACAACGTCCAACTATATCCGCGCTCCCAAAATCAACGGTCGTTCGCACGTTTGTGAGTAGAGCTAGCATCCTCTTTGGTCGCTTACTTCTTCCTCGGTCACATTACATAATTATTTTCAATTTAAAATTATTTAAGGTATTATTTTCAATTTAAAATTTTCATGTCCCCAAGTAAAGTGTCTCGATTGTTCGTGAATGATCAAGGCATGGGTCCAGTCGACTCTCAAGTCGTCGTTGTGGTATTATCTGAGGTAAATTATAACAGTGGTTTTGAAGGTTGTGTTGACATTTGGATACTTTGCAAATTCTAAAATAAGTGATTTCTAACGAATCCCAAGTATTTCGCGTTCAGTCGAGTGTGAATTCACTAGGATATAAACGTTCAATAATTTCAACAGTTTGACGGCAACTTATTATTGCTATCATAAACACGGTTTCAATCTTTTAACAATAACGAACTCGAGCACCATATCTAGAAGGCGGCATCATCGCGCACCGCGCCGGGTGACAACATACATATAAAAATATTTGCCTGTGACTAAGAGTGCTTTGGCGGATGTCGTCAGTAATAAATCCGGCTGGATGGGGACACAAAAGGAGTCTTAATAATAGAGCGGCCTTCGCGAGTGGCCGCGCCGCCCGCCCCGCCCGCGCCCCGCCCCGCCTAATTCATTTTTAGTGTTCCGCACGGTATCGGAAAAACGCGACGCTCTACGAAATCTTATCAGTGACCGGTTTGTTCGGCGTTACCACTGTCCTGTAACGAGTTATAGAGAGCCGTCTGGTATATTGAACGTGTCAAAAACGATCAAATAAATTAAAAAATATTAAATAATTAATAACACTTTATTAAATATTTAATATTCTATATTTATTTCATCATTCAGTTCATATTATTCTCATTAGAAGAACACGAACTGAACGAGACATAACATGCAGGCTAAAAATTAATGCACGTTATAAAATACAGACATCGTATTTCTTAAAACAATCTTTTCACTCGATATCTTATGTTTATGGGCGTAGAACTAGTACAATCAAATGAACAAAATTACTTAATTTTTTATTCAGGATTTAGTTCCGAAAAGGAAAATTTGGTTCTTTGATAACAGTCAGAAAAATGTATATTGCTAGCTTTTAATTTTAATTAATTACTTAAAATTACACTAAAGCGTGATTTGTACTTATCAGCGTTAACATCAAATAGTAATAGTAATTAAGTAATCTGCTAGTGTTGTAAACGCAGCTGAAAAAATGTCAAACCTATTTTATTATTAATTTTCATATTAGCTAGCTTTACAGTCGGAGTTGAGCAGTGAAAATTAAGGTCGGTTTTATGTTTTAAGATATACATTTTATCAAGCTGAATTAGGATTGTTCATTGAAACTCTATTTTGAAATAAAATCTAAAAAAAAGGACTTCATCATGATTCATAGTTTTTTTAATGGTTCAAGGTAAGGAAGAAATAGTGGATAGAATATTAAAATAACGTAAATTAAAGCTTCAAAATATTTTATAAAAAAATTAATATACCATTTGCAATTAAGCACTAAAAACCTGCTAAGTGCGAGTCGGATTCGTACACGATAATTTTTGTACCACTGTACAATATTGAACACCACGTACTTTTTGAAAATAATTAACGAAAAACAATCATAAAAATTAAGATTCAACAAAAAAACATGTTTTTTTTGTATGGTGAGCCTCCTTTATTTTTTAATTCAATATTATTTTTTATTATTTGTTGTAATAACAGTAATAGAAATGCACACACTGTGAAAATTTGAACTATCTACCTGTTACGGTTTATGAGATACAGCTCGAGGACAGACAGAAGGACAGACGGACAGGGCAGGCTCAGTAATGGGCTCCTGTTGACATATTTTGGGTACGGAATCCTGAGTAGCACTACATCAATAACCGGCCTGTTTATCCGGCTTATTGAACATGGCATTAATTCAACACTAAAATAAATATGCTCTAAATCAACACTAAACATGCACTAATAATTTTAGTTAACGTAGCATGTTTTGGCAGAAATTATATTATACAAAATTATTCTTATATCTCACTATTTTAATCTATCAAGGTTTTATATATGGATTCCATATTTAATATTCTCGCAAAACTCACAACTCTGTTAATATTCGTTTTATATTATATAAATGGTTAATGTTTGTTTGCTCAAAGTCGCAAATCACCCAAAGTTCTTTACCGATCATTTTGAAATTTACACAGCATTGCATTTATGTACGCGCATGTTTCTATGAACCTATATTAGCATTTGTCTACAATTGAAATGAACTACTGCATCGATTCTAAAAATTCTTTCCTTCGTAGAAAGCTCCACTGTCCCCGAGTAATATAACCTATACTTTATTTCGAGATTAGCATTTTCTCCGCCTTCCTCCAAATGATCGGTAGCAAAAGCTAAATTAAAAACAAGGCGGGGAGCAGAATCGAGAGCCGAAACCCGGACCAAAATTGAAAATGTAACCGGGGAAATTAGAGTATGGATCAGGGATTGAATTCAATAGCGTGACCGTAGTCGTTACCAGGATCAGAGCCACAGTCAGAATCGCAAGCCGGTCCGAGATCTTGATTAATGGCAACATCGATCGACGAAGGAAATACATTGTATCTCCGTGCGGGCGAAGTCGCGGGCGTAAGGCCAGTGTTAGATAGAACCTAATGTTCAAATTACGATTTCTGACATGGACTCCGTAGCGGAAATGGATTTATCGACATTTAGCAACAAACGTTTCTTTCCTCCGGTTTCTGTTCCAGGAATTTCTTGTAGGAATTCTCCGTGCGTCGCGCGACTCCTGGGGGATGTACATGCAATTTCACGGGATAGCGAGCCCCGGGCTGAGGCGTCCTCTATCATACGCGCCGTACATTTTTTTAGCACTTTGTAGCGCGGTAGGGGGTAAACACAAAAATAACCACAGGAGACTTCAATATTTGAAAAAAAAAGTCAATGGAAAGTGGTGTAGGATGGAATCGGAAAAACCTATACATTTATTTAATATCATTTTTCAGTAAAGGAAATACTATCGTATGTCTGATATTTATTATAAAAATACATTTGACCTTCGTTTCATCTTTATTCCTGCATTAGATCTGTTTTGCTCGAATACACACGTGAAAAAAAAAGTGGCCAAGAGCATATGCTCTTGGCCACTTTATTGGCCACGGTCCAATATTGGACCGTGCTCATTATAGAGTTCCGAAGCCCTTATTACAAAGACATGCACTACAGATAAAACACTATGTTGTTACACTTTTTCCATGTTTCTCGCACAGAATAGTTATAAGCACTTCAATCGCCTATAACTAGAGAAGCAAGTTGGTATGTCTACTATTACTATTACTATTAAACTAGTGTAAACTAAAATGCACCAGCAAAAGAGCGTATCTTCATGGCACTTACGTCATTTTGTTGAGAAACGCAATTTTAATAAAAACAGTATATTCGATCATGTTTAAAATAATTTCCGTTGACAGTATTCGTTAAGCCTTACCTACCTTTGTTAGTTGTTCCATGTTTCTTTTCGAAATCGTTCACGTGATCAGAAAAATGTCTTTAAAACCTTGAGCTGTCGAAATATGTGGCACGCGTTTATGTTTGCTGCAAAAATATTTTTCAGCTTCTGTTACATGTATGGAGTGCCTCTCCTAGAAATATTTATTTTTTATTATTTAACTATCAAATTAAGTGGTGGATTATAGAATGCACGTGCACTATACATTTTATTAATATAATTCTTGTAGTTTTTGAATAAAATGCCAGTGACATACGGACGGACGGACGGACATGACGAAATTATAAGGCTTCCGTTTTTGGCAATATGCTCGGAGTCCTAAAAAATGTATTCGTTTTTCAGAAATATGCCTTATCTGTTCTGGTTGCACGTAAATAGTAAAGCAACAAAGAGATACAACGTCTATAAGACAGAAACGTATATCACTTCTATAGAGGATTTTCATCTTCTTATTTCAGCTACATAATGCTAATAGGGTGTAGCGATGAAATGTATTTTATCCTTAAGCTATTATGACTACATCTTGCGAGAATCGGTGTTATCAAGTTTATCGATAATATCCGAAATATTTGTAATATTAAAAATATTTCATTATCATTTGTGAGTGATTTTTAAATTGGAATCTTAATATCCAAAATAATATATGACAAGGAGACGCGATTCTCTTCACAGTAGCAAAACAACGTTTTAGACCTTTAAGGTTTTCACACAATAGACAGTAATATCACAATAGAAAAATATGATTTTTCTAATCTGTTCTAGCTCTGGAATTTAATAAATTATGTATGTACGATAGAGTGCGTGAAATACGTACTTAACAAGGAACCCTTATAGTTTTGTCATGTCCGTTTGTCCGCGCGTCTGTCTGTTTGCCTGACTGTCTATATGTCCGCGACTTAATTCAAAGACTCTTTGTACTATAAAACCGTAATCTGGTATAAGTATACACATTAATGACGCCGACTAAATTGTAAAGTAAAATCTTGAAAATAAAATTTATGTCACTTCCCTACATGTGAAGTGGGAATGAATATTTTTTTCTTGCCTATCCCGTGATAGTTCATTTAAAAACATTTCGAATCCGTGAAAAAGATTTTTCGATTAAGGGATCCGTTTGCAAAATATTAAGCTTTGAACTAGTAATTTTTTTAGAGTCAAGTGTTGCCCCCAATTGTAAGTTCTTGACCTATGTAAAGTTAGGGAAATATAAAACTATGGAATCCTTAATACATGTCCTATGTAGGGCCGTTTTTAAACGTTATTATCCGTTAAACAGTGAACTCTACTAATAAGTTCGTAATATAAAGCAAAAAGCTCCATTCCAAGTCGAAAAATCTACGGAATCCTATACCATGCATAGCCTGACGCGCCCTTAGCCGTTTTTTTTTTATCGAGAAGCAAAATTATGTGTGTAACTTTATTTTCAAGTCGACAATTATGAGATCGGTTGTATAATTTAAAAATGCAATTAAACACTACAATTTGAAAACATACATACAACACAAAGTAGTTCATTAAAACATATCGCCACGGTCACGCACGTGCTCAGAGGACACTCAGTTAAAGTTTGATTCTGAATCGGTACTTACATTCATATTTTGCTTCACTGACGTTCAAGAATCGCTTTTATAAGCTTATTGGTTTTGAGAGCTTAGAATTGAAACCTTTATTAATATGCTACTAACTTGTTCTGTATAAGATTTGTACGTTACCCTTTGCTGAGTTTTCAACCGCATACATTCGGTTTTTTCCAAGCCGTACCAAATGTAAATGTTTGGTACGGCTTGTAACTAATCACTTCAGTAATTACTTGAACAACAACAAAAACAAATATATATTTGAATGGATTTATCCTTCAAAGCTATTTTCAGACAAATTTACGACCATCCGTTACTTTTAAGCGAAGGTGGAATTACCGACGCTATCAGTGTTTTTGGCTCGGAATCAAAGGGTCAATCACTAATTAATGTACAGTTGCAGAGGATCGCAAACGGTAAACAGTATTGAAATCAGTGTGATGTGCGTCAAAGATTCATCCAAAATTGTTTTCGATTCCGTATGTTCTTATTGACTTTTCGGCTTTCGTCATTGGCCAATTACGATCACTTAGACGACCCAATAAATCGAGGTAAGCGTAAAGACTGTCGAGTTGGCCGTGAACGATATTTCAACAGCGGTTAAAACAAACAGGTTAAGATATCATTTACATGTTTCCCGGCTAATTCTGTAAAAACGGAAGTCGCCGAACGGCGCCGAATCGGAATGGCGTGTCTAATTGTTAAACAGCCGTTCCGGCTTTAGAGCGACGCCGGCGCACTTTAATTCCGAACAGCCGCCGGCCGCCGGCCGAACGCCGTCAGGAGGGACTTTTAATGCTGCACGCGCTTTTTGGGGTTAATTATGCTCGGTTTCTTTGATGTTTCGTTTAAAATGGAAAACCTGGCGAAATCAGGCCACACACTGAGAGGTGATAGACAAATATTGAATATGGAATATCATAGAAAGATAAGTTTAAGGTCATTTTCTTCTGTATAATAAAGTGAAAGGTGTATTTTAAATATTTTTTTAAGCAATTAATAATTAAGTAAATTTAAGTTAAATAAGGGAACCGAAATTTGTGGCATTAAGGTGAGGCCTCATAAATTTATATACCTACATATATCTACTTTTACACGACGACCGGGATATACAGTGTATTATTGACGTGACAACGTCTTAAATTAGGTTGCGGCTGGGAGTCACTTTGAAAAAGTGTAACGCTCGGTAACGTAACGATGAGTCACCGAACGAGAGAGAGGCCCGCCGAATGCCTTGCGTCTCTCTCCCACTCAACTATGATCGGTCTGCCGCGCGCTGCACTAGAGAATTAGTGCATAGCTTGCAAATGTATTGCAAGTTATTGTATGTATATTTGTATATAAATACGTATGTATGTGTAAAGGTAAAATAAAATTTTGTTAATATGAAATTCAGTGCGAGATTCTTTGTATAAATTAATGTTTTAAATATAATTCTTTGTATAAATAAATGTTTTAAATTGTTACTATTATTTCATCCTTCTTCCTACTATACGAATGAATATTCACATTAAAATGATTTTACCATTCAAAGTCGTTGTCACGTAAAACTTTCGCCCGTATACCGACTTTACAGGCAACCAAATTTTTTTTAATGATCGGGCGCGGCGCGGGGCGCGAGGGCGCTCGGGCGCCTCCTGCCCGAGCATTTCGTAGGATTTTCTCTGTAGGTATTATTTTTATGTTATTTATAAGCATATTTTCAAAGATATTTTTTTGTTATAGTTATTTATGCAGAGTCGTTCTAAAAAAGTAGGAGATTATGAAATTTTGCGGATAGATGCATGATCGATTTCATCCTTTATGTAGTACCAGTTTGGAGATTATTATCTAAGGCCTTGAATATGTGAATCGAATAAATTAGTAAAATAGTGGTGGTAGATCTCTTTTGAACAAATCCATGTTGTTCTGAAATAATGATTCGAAATATTTGAGGAAAATTGTTATTATGAACTGAACGCTCAAAAAATTTGGATGGAATATTTAAAATAGATATAGCTCGGTTATTTTCGACTTTTCCTTTCGCCCTCCTTTATGTACGAGAGTTATATTGGCTACTTTCTATTCACTAGGAAAAACACTATCCTTTAAACATTTACTATGCAACATAAAGAGTGTGTACAAATAACATTTAAACCAACCTAGTGTGTGAAGAGTTTGTAATGCTGAACTCGATGAAAAAAAAAGCAATTTTTCAGCAAATGCATAACACAAATCATATACAAACCGGTTTATTGTATAACTATATGGATTTATTTTGCATGCGTCCCGTTAACGCTTAGTCGGTTTTTATGTTACACGTTGAGTACGTGAGATACGACTACCTGTATACAATCTCACGCTAGCAAAAAGTCAGAATATGTTGATTTGGATGCCGACTATTGTATTAACCCTTTAACCGCGAGACACGGAAAAACACTTTAGTTCTGAAGCGCCTTTACAGGCGGCTCTCAATTTTTCTTATTTAATGGCTCCTTTTTTCCCTTTTCACTGTTATTTTTCGGTTTATCATCATGATTTTTTGTTGTAATACAAAAAAACTGAATGTCGTATTATATTTTTGTTATGTAATTATACCTGAATTACGTAACGTTTGTCACTGCTACACTTAAAACTAAAAAAAACTGGCCAAGAGATGTCGGACCATGCTCATTATAAAGTTTCGAAGCCATTATTACAAAAAGATGCAGTTGTTGCAAGTTGCATTGTCTAAAGTTCTTACTTTAGACAATAAACTTTTAGCCTATGAATAGAGTAGTGTCAACAAATTCTATTTCCTCATTCCTTATTAAAATAGAACAGATCCATTTTTTACATTCGGAAGTGAAAATCTCACACATTTCGTTTTCTTCCTAATAAGAAGTAAATTATTTAGAGTAAACCATTTTTCAATTTTGGAGATAGCAATGTTCACATCGTTATAATCGAGTGGATGTATTTTAACTTTGAATAACAAAGAGGTATCATCTGCAAACAGTACTATCTCATGAATATCCTTAACAGCGCTTGGTAAGTTATTAATATAAACTAAAAACAGAAACAGTCTGCGGATCGATCCCTTTAGCACCCCCATGCGGACCACGGCTTCAGACGATCTCATGTTATTGACATCGACCTTCTGAACCCTGTAAGTCAAATATGATTTCAGTAGGTCGAGTGCACGACCCGTAACTCCATAATCATGTAGCTTCCTGGTCAGTGTTTCGTGATTCACACAGTCGAACGCCTTGGAGAGATCGCAAAACACTCCTATCGCATTCCGAGAATCTTCAAAATTTTTTCAACAAACTCAACACCAACATCGATTGTTGAAGCGACCCCGAGTGAAACCAAACTGTTTTTTGGTTTCACACGGTTTGTTTGATTTCACAAAAATATAGTAGAAGTTGATTTAGGATCAACTTTTCAAAAATTTTACTTAATGTCGGCAGTACAGATATAGGCCTAAAGTTAGTGGGGTTCGATTTACTATCGCCTTTGAATACGGGAACAACTTTGCTCTCTTTCATCAGATCAGGAAACGTGCCATCATCCAAACATTTATTGAGACAAGTACCAAATGCGGTGCAATACAATCAATAACGGAGTTTACAATTTTAATTGACAGATCATGGAGATCTGCAGTCTTTTTCATATCCAACAACTTAATTGCCTTAAGAATGTCCTCCGAATTTACAATATATATTAAAATTCTAAATAAATATTAATAGGTGGAATATATTCTCTCAATAAGGATTCAGCAAGAGCGGGAGATGCATTGAGAGATTTGGTAGTCGAAATTGGAATGTCAGTAAAAACTGTTTCAAAGGCTTCAGTAATTTCTATCTTTTTTTTTAGAATTTTAACATTTATCATAAGTTGTAAGTCAAGATCGCGACCTTTAATTTTGCCAATTTCATTCTTTATGGCACTCCAAGTTGTTTTACATTAAATTTTTGCTGTTCTTTTCTTTACTAATAGTAGAATTCATTTTAGCCGCGACACAAACATGTTTCAAAATTTTTGAATAGTTTTTAACATACTCAGCAAATCTCTCGCTTTTATTGTATGTTATTTCGTCATGAAGGTCAAACAATCTTTTCCCTAATTTTGTGTATTCCCACTTTTGCCCAATTACTTAACGATAATAACTCATTTACTTTTATGATTCTTAAAATATTGTCGTATTCCTCTTTTATTACATGAAATATTGAGTTGTACAACTCACTGGAATTGTTACAGCATTGTAGTTCCGGAGTCCTTTGCGTGACACATTTTTTTTAAATTCCACTAATCGTTTTTCGTTCACTGGAAAGCACTTTTTTTAGATTTCTTTTAACCGGTATTTTAAAAGACGCTATTTGACCACTGTGGTTTGATTTTATATTATTGATAATGTATTTCTGAAGTGGTTCAACATTCATATAAATATTATAAAGACGTGTCTTAGAGAAAGACGTGGTTCTGGTAGGCTCCAAAAAAAGATTTGACAGATTGTAACACCCAAAGAACTCCAGAATTTTACCACTGTGATTGGTTACATCTAATAAGTTTACATTAAAGTCATCACATATTACAATTTATTTGCTTTTATCGCTTATCTTACACAAGGTTCGACCCATAATCGATTCGAACAATTCATAAGTAGAATGAGAGGACCTGTATGCGCTCATCACAATAGGCCGCTCGAGTTCCGCATAGGCTATCTCCAAAACCCGCTTAGTAGAGAGACCCATAATATCAGTTGTTTTCTTAAATTTAAGATTATTATGGATTACAATTAAGGAACCGCCATGTAATGAATTCTCTCTGCTGAAGGAGCTTGCAACTTGGTGATTAGGAAAGCTAAAGAGAAGCTGACCGTTCCTGAGCCAATGTTCCGTAATACATAGTATATCGATATTGGCACTGTCCATGAACAGCTCAACCTCTAGCTCCTTGTTTTTCATGCCCTGAATATTCTCATGTACCTGATTAAGATTACAATTATTTAAATTATTTTTTTTCTCATTATTACAATAGGGCGAAATTGATGCAATAGCACTTTATTCGATAATATATTAGAGCTAATCTCAACCCCCTTAACAATATCGATGTACAGAAATTTAGGTGGAAAGAAGGTGTAAATTCCCTTTCGCCAAGAAAACCCTGTTTATTTTGGATTATTAAGTTAAGGTCTCTCTCTGTCGAAGCAGCACATTTAAATCCTTAGAACTCCGCACTTCAACAGAGCCTCCAGGTCCAATCGAGCCAGTCACTCTTACAATTAGACTCTGTTCTGTTTAATAATATTACAGGATAAATATTATAGGCTAACAACTTAGCCAATTGTCGTTTCAAATATCTGGAAAGGAGCATTCTATTTTTAGTGTGAATAGGGTCACTTTGTTGTCCGTCCGTCCGTCCCTTTGTCTCTCAATACACTTTATCTCAGAAGCTCGTGGAGGTATCCAGTTGAAATTTAAACTATGTTCTCAAATATATAGGTTCTTAAAGTTGTGGAAATATTAAATTTCTAAGGTAACGTGAAAAACAGATACCACAGTTTATGCTACAAAAAACGTATATTTCGACACTCTCAAGGGAATTATAATTTTTAGGGTATTTTCCGTTCACCTAAAACTATGAAATTTGACAAGTAATACTGTCTTCTACTACAAGTATGGAAAAAAATCTGAGAATCAGATATTTGTAATTAAATAAGAAAAAATACGGTCTTTATTTATTAAAGTAATCAATCATTGAGGTTGAACAACGGTATGCGCAGTCATAACTGTATGGGTAACGAAATATTTTTGAAGAATTTTTAAAACTTTTACTACTTTGTACAGAAAAAAAATCTGAAAGCCGTATATTTTTAATTAAATCACAAAAAATCCAAAAGAAGCTCAGAAGAAACTGCGAAACTCGATTCCTGAACTATTTATAATATGTACCTCCAAATTTGTACGGAACCCTCGGTGGACGAGTTCGACTCACACTTGTCCGGCCTGTTTTTTTGAAGGGGTGCACGTCGGTAGCCCGCCATCGACAGCTGGTTGTCAGCTCAGAGGCAAAAATGCTTGTTATGGATTATACATAGAACATAGAAATATAAAATTTAGGACTTTTTTTGACGTGACAACGTCTTAAATTAGGTTGCGGCTGGGAGTCACTTTGAAAAAGTGTAACGCTCGGTAACGTAACGATGAGTCACCGAACGAGAGAGAGGCCCGCCGAATGCCTTGCGTCTCTCTCCCACTCAACTATGATCGGTCTGCCGCGCGCGCATCACTAGAGAATTAGTGCATAGCTTGCAAATGTATTGCAAGTTATTGTATGTATATTTGTATATAAATACGTATGTATGTGTAAAGGTAAAAATAAAATTTTGTTAATATGAAATTCAGTGCGAGATTCTTTGTATAAATTAATGTTTTAAATATAATTCTTTGTATAAATAAATGTTTTAAATTGTTACTATTATTTCATCCTTCTTCCTACTATACGAATGAATATTCACATTAAAATGATTTTACCATTCAAAGTCGTTGTCACGTAAAACTTTCGCCCGTATACCGACTTTACAGGCAACCAAATTTTTTATAGGTCTCTTTAAGAACTACAATTATGTAGCATATTAAGTTGATGTATCTCTTATGGCTTACTCAGCATAAGCCATTTAAGCGCCTCAAAAGTCTTTTTACGACTCTATTCACTATTGTTGTCATTGCTTATTTCGCACATGAGTTTATGTAATAAAATATATCCTATAATTTAGCAAGTTAACGTAGTTATGAATTCAAAATAAATGTAAATCATGTTAGTAGTTCTTGCGTTAAAAGGACAAACGGACAGACAGATGTTGAGTTTTATAATATGTATCGATGTAATCTTTCGATTTATATAAATTAATATTGTCTTTTAGACACTATTTTTTTGCTGTATATGGTATGTTACAGAAGATTATATTTAAATACGGTGGAAATGTAATTCTTATTATTTTTCGCAGTTAATAAAAATAAATATATGTAAAAAAGTCGATAAATATCATTGACATACCAATAAATACTTGGTAATTACACATAAAAACATTACACGTTTGATCTATTTTTTATAGGTATAATACATTAAGGTAGACAATTGAGATAATTGTTTTGATTTTGAATCGATTATAATGAAACAAACACTAAATATTACGGGAAGCTAGCTACAACACAAAAGTGACAACCGCGTTTTAATTGGTCAAGCATGCACAAATGCACAGAAACATACAAAAAAAAATCTAAAATTGTTTTTTGTTAACGGCGGTACAAGAAGTACAGGGTACGTAGATTGATATTGAATGTTCGTTTACGAATTTATTATATGTATAAATTAATTAAAATGAAATGAAAATCACATAAATAATATCTTGTCAATAATATATGTATTGTATGTAATAAGATAATTAAAAAATTGACACTAGTTTAGGTGTTCGATATCTGTCAATCTTCTCGAATCAATTTCAATTCTTTGGATAGAGATTTGTAGTGGCGGGGAATATTCGAGGGTCGGCGGTGGGTTGCACGCTGCATGATAATGCATGTTGCAGGCAAGCGTCTATTATGGATTTCCGCGAATGAACACCTCACACAAAAGAATCTTATTTTTCCGTCTAACTTTATTGGGATTTCGAGGCATGACACATATAGTTATATAAATATAGTAAAACACTATATTTATACAATTATTCGTGTTTCATGTTTCTATTCTGTATATTAGTACATATTTAGCTACATATTTAGTAAATACGCAGGTAGTAACTTAACAAAATACAAAAATTCTTATGCCTACATCATTTGCTAAATTTGCAAGCAATACTTAAATAGACAAGCGTAATTCAGAACTCTCATTGTCTGTGCCCAGAAGGTGGTTCTAATAATGCGATAAGGCGGCGCGCGGCGGGCGGCGGGCGGCGGGCGCCCGCTCATCGCGATGCTCGTCGCGCGTAGCATCGTGCAAGGCGGCGTCTCAATTACCTTCAGATAATGAAGGCTGGCGGCCAAAACGAAGTTGCCCCGTACAGGGCTTGAAATATTAAAATCTAATTTGGCGTGCCCGCCGGCGCGCCCGCGCATGACGTACGGCACCTGCCCGACTCGCGTTGTAAGGGTCTGCGAGACGTAATTCTGTAAATATTGTATGTAAAGAAACATGCGAGGGAATATTACCAGTAGGGTTTATTTAAATATATGTATCTAAGTTCAAAGCGATATGGCGAATATGAAGACGTCAATGATATTAGAAATGGACATATTACAGTTAGCAAGCAAATTAGCAAGACAAGATATAGGGTATAAGATCCCAGAGCGATCAGACATAACTTATTTTCACACAGATGAAACCTTATGTTCCCATTAGCGTCTAATGTGATTTGAATACCTGCGCGCTTGTGGAGTTCGGCCTGTGACACCTGGGCAGGTACCAGGTGAGAAAAGCAACTAGAAATAAGTGTTATTTTACTTAAATTTCTATGGCTGATTTTTATATATATTTTGTAGAATATTATTTTGAAATAGTATCTTAAGTGTCAGACACTTTTCGTGGACCAGAACTTTTGTCAGACGCTTTAAAGCTCCAGAAAAAATATAAGGGAACTTTACTTATTTTCACATATCTGATTTTTAAATATGTTATTAAAGTAACTATTCCAAAGTTATATTTCATCAGTCAGACAAATAGTAGTGACCAAACATTCCCTAAATACAAAAATTATTCAGCCGGAAGTACGAGATTGAGAGCACTATGCGCATGCATCTCAAAGTAAGAAATTTAGCGAGCCAAACACAAAAGTTGATATAAAATAAATAACTAAGGATTCATTAACAAAAAAACTACAGGTAAAGCTGCCGAAGCGCAGTCCATCGAGTGGCAGAAAGTCGAACAAGACGGTGATTGTTGACGCACAAAAGGCGGCCGAGACCGAGCCGGAGGCGCCCACCGGGAAAATGTTATTGAAACATATCGAAATGGAAAACATATTTGCTTTGGACGCAGTGCGCTATCGGCGCGCGGGTGCGCGGGCGCGGCGCGGGCGCGGCGTTATTGCCCCGAGGAGCCGGGGAAATATTGTTTTTCCGGCTGCCGGAATGAGAGTTGTAGCGTTTAATTAAAACACTCTTCGCGTCGCGTACGATGTGGCCACCTTGATACAAAACACTTATTTGCTAGTGGGAGTTCACTTAACAACGTTACGGTACATTCGTGTTTGATGTTAATAAAATGGTGGCGTTTTTCCAATACATATATCAGATATGTTCTGTGGTCGGCTTCCCCGTGCATGCAAACCATAAAGGTGACTATTTTTTATGAATCGAGTAGAGAGTAAACTAAACAAACAAACATGCCTAAGCAGGAGCGTTCTAGCTTTTTGATTACAATAAGCTAGTGTTTTTATTTTAAAAGATAGTAAACTTATTTCGTGGACTTATTTCGTAGTTTCATTTTTAGTATCGCTTCTAACAATTAATATATATACTTTAACAAGCATTCTAATGCATATAACTTTGCCAGTTATGTTTTATTCATTTATTTGGCAGAAACTGGATATTGCATAAAAATGATAAACAATTTTTACAATTTATCTAGTCAGTAAATTTTATGTGCTGAAACTTTTTGAAGTTAAAACTTCCATAAGCATATTACACGGTTTTTCGATTGGTAATATTTTATGAGTTCTCGTTATCGTCATACTCATGCAGTATATGTTATTTTTTATATGTGAAAATGATATTTTTAAATGCATTTCAACTACAACATTATTGTTGTTTTGTTTGAATCAAAAGGCTTCAATTCAAACCATAACTTGCATATCGACTTATATTTCAAATTTGCTGCACTCGCATAGCCCATCATTTATTTTGACTAATAAATAAACTATATAAAGATGGGTATAATTATTGTTCAGAGTATAAAACTCAGACTTAAAATTATTTATTTTTATTTACAAATTATGTAAATTTAATTTCTGATATTACAATGAATTAAAAAACGCCAAATAACCACTGTTATATTCTCAGCTTTTACTTTTATCGGGAGTCCCCAATGACTGCACATTAGTTTTTTTCTACTGTCGCCTAAATGTTGTCTGATATAGATGGCCAACAAGGCCAATACTTCATTAAACATCTACCGCTACTCATCTTGCAGGTTTTTACGCTGAAGCTCTCATGCTGATAACTTGAGTGTTTGAGATTTCAGAGTGGTCCTAATTTCTGGTGAAACTTTACGCCATAATTTCATCAAAATGTTATTTTTTGTAGTCGTCGAAGTCGCACCTCTAGCTTTGCACGCCGCATACTACGCCACCGCAGCCTTTCCGGTTGCGTACTTATCGAATGTCTGTTACAATAAAAAATGTGGTATTGAGATACGAAAAACACGTTATATTATTTTTGTACGAAAACATAAGAAAGTTTTAATTGTCGGTGACGAAGTTAATACAGAACAGAAAATTAAAATATAATTCCGAGGTAACGTGATTAAACAAATAGTAAAGTCATTTGTTCCAATTTGCGGCGTTATCGGGCGGCGCGGGGCGGGCGGGGCCGAGCGCCGCCGCCCCGCGGCCCTCAGCACACGATTCACGGCGTTGTTTCGCTTTATCAAAACAAGCGCATAACTTATATCTGGGCCCGCGATAACATCGCTGCAGATGAAACACGCTTTCCCAGCACGCGATCCTTGTTTCGGCCTTCCTTCTGACTTCAAGAGTTTCGTGTTGTGGATTATTAGGTTTTCCTGTCGATATCTGAAAAATGCTACCCTTACGGGATCGGCTCTATGAGTTTGTTTTGAAGAATCAAAAAGTGCTCAATGCAGGCACACCGAATGAGGTGCCCCAACAGGAATTTTAGTGTTCAATAGCAAGGATAAGAAGCGTCGAGTCACTTACGAAATAACTAGCTGGCCAATAAACTTCCTGAATTATAATTGTCTGGATATACAGGGGCTGATCACTGGTTTTTGGTTTTGCGAAGGAACGTAGCATTTTTCTTTCTACATATAACCTACGGGGAGTATTCTAAATTCCAATTTTTGAAGCTGCCGTTGAATTCCGTTATTGTACCATTCACTGGAAATTTCATGCTCACCATCTTGAGGACTTGTGTTCTAACACCTTATCGCTTCATTCGCAATTTTCTGCCCCGTATGGTAAACGTTTACAATAATCTACCATCAGTATTGTGTACCAATCAATTATAACAAAGTATTCAAGAAAAAATTTAATTCTTTTCGAAGAATGCGAGCACTACACTGTACATTATTCTACAATTATTTTAGATAGAAAACATTGATAATTTACTCTACAAATTAACGTTTATAAATATAAGAACAAGAAATATCATTGTGATTCTTTCCAGTTCGATAGATTTAATAGTTCGTTTGTATGATTTGGAACTAAGATCTATTGAAGTGATTATTAGTACATTAAATTTGATGATGAAGAAATTATTTTTGAGAAAAAAAATTCTAATTGCTTACGATTAAATAGCTTTTTATGTGATTTACAAGACTTAAAACTAGCTATTTTATCATGGCACACTACATGAAATTGTGTCCTGTACACCATTGTAATAGTCGAGGATTGTCAATGATGGGCAGTGGTGAAGAGGAGGCATTAGGGGTTGTAAACGTCTGAGCTGCGGTAACCACCTACTCTTGATGGCTCACGTGCTCCTTTGCCCCTCAAAAACGCTAAAAAAATAATTCAAGCTCAACAAAGCGGGCATGTTATGGCTAGTATCCTAAAAATATATATATATTTTGAACATTTTTAACTGTACTTTATTCAAATTATAGTTATTCAATAATAATAAATCTACAGTATACTTTTAATACATATAAAATTTTTCTAGGATATAATATTTAAACTATATAAAAACATGGAGCTAAGAATTAAATGACTGGGGTAAAAGGTATATGTAAATTAAAAAACAATAATAAACTAAAAATGACAGAATGTATATTGAAAAAATCCCCTCCTATTTTGACCTGGTCCGAAAGCCCCCATTAAACTAGCAGCATTGCTACATCAGATAGCGACAGATAGGTCTTGAAACAGATAAGACCCAGACGGGGGTCGCCCCCTCCCTCCGAGTTTCTTGGCCAAACCCCTTATGCAGAGCTTTACCTCACTGCCGATTGCCTCATTCTGATCACATTCGTTCGGTTTTGTGATCGGAATAAAAAGGCATGTGTCTATCAGAATGCTGTATTTCAGGTGTTTTTGTTTGGCGGCAGATTCGGTCCCGGAGGCTGCTGTTTTGAGTATTATTTAGGTGGGACTCTGCTAATTATTTTCTAATTTAATACAAAAAAATCTTTATGTATGAGAGTTTTGTTTATATTTATATTTTATTACAAAATAATATTGTACATAAAAAAATTTAAACGCTTCAACGAAATTTTAAATTATTTAGCGTCGATCTATTTTTGTAAGTCATTTTATTTAAACAGTTGGCCATATAAACATAATGAGTCATACTTTTGCCCTAGCATTCTCATTAGAATGAAAGTAGAATTTATAGTGGCCATTTATAGAGACATAACATAAAAGTTTTATGCCCATTAAAAGTGGATTCCAAATAACGAAATTGATTGCATTGAATAGGCACTTCAATGTACACAATTTATAGGATGAACTATTTATAAAGTGCACATGCATTTTATTGTACTCTGCTTTTATATACATTACAATAAATCATTTTCTAATTGATTTAAGTGAATATTTCACATTATAAATAGTATTAGGGTATTATGAAATGAATTTTTATTGTAGTCGTAATTAGTACCACAAAAGTGGAATGACATTTCCCAGTGGAATAATGGACATAAACTCAATATCAGAAACAAAAAAAACTGACTTTCCATGTTAATCGCTGCACAAAGTCACAAATTCATTTTGAGGGCTCTGTGTGCCCATGTTCTGTAAAGTCCCTGTGGATATACAAGATTTACCCCTATATAAATTTTAGAGCTTTATTAAACAATCATTTAGTAAAAAAAGGTATAACACAATTTCGTAATATTTAGAAGACAAGTGGCTCTATTTCTTATCGGGCTGATTCGTTCATTAATGGTTTTGTATTTGTTTTGACTATGTATGAGCAAATTAGAAAAGAGCTTATACCTTTAAGTTTCTTGCTCGTTATTCTTGAGGGAAAACTGCGTTCCGAACGAGCGGTAAAAGGTAAATTCGCAAAAAATTATGACTCATTTCAAGTTTTGTAACCAAGAAATAAATATATCTTGAATTTGAATTTTGTAGATTCATAATAATAAGCTCTCAAAACACACATCTTTTTTATATGAGTAACATGAAGAGATGTTTTGAGTTTCTTTTGTTTGTTTGCAGTAATAAAATCCATAACTCTTCGATCGAGTCCAAATTTTCAATCACTATTAGAAAGTTAGCTAGTTCAACATAACGTAAAGTTAAATACGCCAGTTATAATCGCACATTTTGTCGTCGTGATGGCACTTGAGATTACGACCGAAGTGGGGCGCCGCGGTGGAGATCAGGATCAAACGAGATCATCGGTGATGGAGTTTACTATCGATATATTAATTATATCAACATAGAACACTCTTTATCCCCGTTGGCCGAGTGCAATGATAAACTAGTCGACAGCGCGCGCGCGCCGGCCCGCAATGCGGGAGACGCTAGGCCGAAAGCGTATGGCAAGATCGTCGAAGGAATGATTATCACTTGCTTTACTGTAAATGGATACATCGTGACGGACCCGCATCTCAAAGAACGTTCGACAAAGGTGATACCGAAAGGTGATACCGGTGATACCGAATATATGATATGCAAATTTAAAAATGATCTACTTTCATTTAATACCTAAGCGTGTCGCAGCAGCCGAGAATTATTTATTTTGGGGCCAATTAGGAAATTAAAAACTAAACTTTGAGCGAGTGCATCGCGTGACATACCAAATGTTTGTTAATCATGCGAAATACACAAACATTCTTGGACATCTATTTTTTGCTTTACGTTTAACCGTTTACATTTACATCTAAAATAATATATATTTTTATTAATTTCGGCGCAAAGTATCTACGGATTCTTGTAAAACGATTACTAAATTTAAATATAATAATTTTATTGTGTTATGGTTTTCTTACAGATCTCAAACCTGAGGAACTCTAAAAATATCAATTGAAACATCCATCGGAAATAATTCCCGAGTGACAGTTATTGGGTGATGGATTGATTTTCGGCGCGCGACGCCCGCGCCGGCCTGATGTATTGCCCGATCGAATAATGTCTATTTGTATGATTTACGGGATTCCTCCTTTATTGGTTTTTTCCTCTTCTTTTATATCTTCACATCTGACGTCGTTCTGTATATTAGTTCTTTATTATATTTTAAATGTAATTTTATTTTATAGGTCTACATTGTATAAATACAATACGATTTTTTTATTTTAATTTCGCTTTCATTTGCTTAGGTATGGGTGTTTTTACATGTTTTACAAGTACAAAATTAGAAACAAAAAAGTTATTGTGTGTTATTCTTCAGTCAAAACAATTTTACTTCTTCCTTCCCAGATGTCCAGGCCATTGTGACTTTTTTTTTCAATCGTAATTACTACATTTTCTTTCTAACTGCACCACAATCTGAACATTTTTAGGAATTTAAAACACGAATATGTGAATAAGGCCACATTTTAAGCACCCGATACCGATAAGCTAGCATAAAGTGATTGATGGACGTCAGTGACTCAGAGAGGCACTCGTACGCAAAGATCGTGTCATGCGGAAGTCTGTGGTTCCATATCGTCTATATCGAATATGTCTATATTTTAAAGGATAATCTATAACAAGCATTTTTGTCTTTGAGCTCACAGCCAGCTGTCGACGGCGGCGAAACGACTTGCGCTCATTAAAGAAAACGAGGGATATTGTACATAAAGAGAAGTTGACTTAAATAAAATATGGTTTTTCAAGTTATGAGACAAAAAATACAGGGACTACCTAAAATGTCTACAAATATGTTTATATTAAAAAAAATTGTCTTACTATTATTCATGTCATAATTGACATGCCCAAGTGAGTCTATTTTATTTTAAAACCTAAAGAACAATAATGTGTTCCACGCGAGTGGTGCCGCGGGCACAGGTAATATAATAACAAACTGACATGTCTCTTGCAATTTGAGTTTTTCCTTTTTAACTAACCTTTAAGCCATTTACTCAGTCACACTATATACTGATAGTGCCACCTACTTCCCAACATGAGTGTACCAATTTACAACTTTTTACATTCAGTATATTTGAAGAAAATAGTTTGCAACTACTCACAGAGGATCCGTTTTTTCAATCTAAAAAATCTATAAGCGATTTTATACTTGTCATAGGCATATTTAAGTAAGGTTTTATATTTACCAAATATGATTTTAATATGTAATTCTCTGCATGTTTGTTCGGCCCACATTCGGCCGGTTTTATTATTCCCTACGGGTCTAGTGTAAACTCCCCACTTAAATAACACATAACGATTAATGCTGAGTGGTACACCACCATTTATTTCTCTAATGTTCTAGAAAATGCTCGGGAGAGAGGGAGAAAGAAGAAGTCTCGTGTTCTTGAATCATAACAGCGCGTCTGAATTTGGCATGAATAAGGTTCTATTGTGTGAGGTTTTAATTCGCGGAAATCCACAATCCCTCGAATCTGCCCCTCCACTACGAACCTCTATCTAAAGAATTGAATATTAATTCGGGGGAAAGATATCGAACACCTAAGCGAGTGTTAATTTTATAATTATTTTAGTCTGCTAATGGTTAAAATATTAATTTCTACGTACATTTCATGCCAACAAGGCACATCCTTAGGAAAATGCAAACAGTCACATCCACCAGGGTGTAAGGAGTGTTAAAAACAACCGACAAATGCAGACACAACCTCATTAAGTGAAACGCTGTCATGCAATGAGATTGCAATGAGACTCCGCCCACGATACGTCGCCGTACAGTGTATCACAACGCGCCTGTAGCACTCATACCGACGACTGGCGGAGTTATGATCGCACACAGTGCCAGTGAACAAGTGCCAAACATCGCCCGCCCTTGCAGCGTGCAGTGTCATGCATCGCGTCAGTATCGTCGCGCTCAACACAAGCCAGCTGAGTCGCCGCACGCCTTCGTATGGAATATGAGGCCGCGGAGGAGCTTACTGCGATACAGAAACAGGACGCAGCAATACGGCGCGAACTAGTTAAGAAAAGACTGGCCATGAATTTGGCAGAAATGGAGGCAGTCGCCGAATTTGACGAAACCAATTAATATGTTGTCGATCAAACGGAATAATTCACTCTTCGTGTGAAAACCTAGATTGAGAGCACGCCGCCGGTAGTTATCGCCGTCAACACGGCCGCGAATCATGCGGAGATACTCCGGCGCGAGGTCGTGGCGGACGACGCCGCCAGAGCAACGCTATCGGACGAGCGCAACCGAGACGAGACGCAAACTTAGCAGTTAAAGGGGCAGGGGTCTTAGCTGAGCTCGCCAACGCCATAAACAAACTGGTGAGACCGCGGGGGATGCCACGCCCAATATACGAACTGCCAGCCATTCAAGGGAATGTTAACGAGTGGTAGCTGTTCAAAAATTCATACGAAGCAACAACATTGACATATGAATACAAGCCGCACGACAATCTAATACGGCTACGGGTGGCCGTGCAGGGAAAGGCCCGCAGGGCCATGTGTCACTTACCAGTCGCAAACTCGAAACTCAAAAACATCATGGCAGTGCTAGAAAGGAAGTTTGGCGAGCCCGAGCAACTGGTTGATGAATTATTAAAGGAATTAATAGTAATGTCGAGGCTTATGGACAACGACAAAAAATGATTTCACCAATACGACATGCAACTACGCCACAGTATTACAAGACATAGACGAAGAGCGCCACATACATAACCCGATCCTCCTGAGAGAAATTCTAGAGAAAATGACGCCGCTCCTACGCAATAAATTTGCCAAGTATTGGACGATGAAGAATGAGGAGGACACACCACCTCCCATGGCCCCTCCGACATCTTTCGTCATATGGGCTGACTTGCAGAAGTGCCACTAAACACCGATAGATCTAGTCGAGCGGCCTCTTCGTGTTTGTTACAAGTTATTTTTTACATCTGTTTCTTGTTCTTATATAACAACTCTCCCTTAATAGAGCTTGTGATGTTACAGTATGGACTTCTGTCTTCTTTATTACTTCACTTCAGCCCACCAAGCAATCTGTGCCAAGCACGTGTATATTCCGGAAACTTACGGAAGTTCGCCTGAGAACCAACGAGATTCGCGTTATAAACCAGACCTACATTCACCATCTCAATCTCTCTATGCATTTTGCGTCTAACATCGTCGTATAATGGACATGACCACAGAACGTGGTACATTTCCTCGTCAGTCTGTTCATTAAATCCTAGTTCATGCGATCTCTTCCTGAAACATCCATGATCGGTTAGTAGATGCGAGGTTTCATGGTCCGGCTCAACCCGGGGTGAATTGAACCGAGCCAATACGTCCAGGAGATAACGATACAGTTCCCTACCATTCGTCCCCACATCCACTAATCCGAAGCAAACGATCGTCGCAGTCAAAACCAACATTGCGAGCGATGCTAAGCCCACACCACTGTCAAAAGTGAAACCCCCTACAACGATTTATCTTAGAGACAAATCAAAGTGGAATGCAATCTCTTCCAAATGCACTAGGATGCACAAAAATTATTCAAGAGCCCAAAATACCAGTCAAGGTATTAAAATCTTCATGAATACTATTGAGGATTATAGAAAACTCAATAGTTACCTAATCAAAAATAATATCCCTTTTTATACCTTTGCACTCAAAGAAGGGCGTAAAATCAAAGCGGTTATAACTCTTTTTTTTCTAAAGGGTTATAATGAAAATTCCAATCGAAAACGAGGCCGTTAAGGATGACCTTGAGAGATAGGGGTACCCGGTCATTGGAATGGATAGAATGCACTGCAGAGACTGTACCGCCCTAGGTCTGGTCTTGGCAATCCTAAAGAGGAGCGACCAAGCCAGAGACATATTAAAAAAATTATGTAACGTATGCGGCTTCTCGGGAATAGTTGCAGAAGCTCCTTACAAAAGAGGCGTGGCCAGACAATGCCACAGATGTCAGCTGTACAGTCATGCAGCGGCAAACTGTTATTCTCAGTCGCGATTCGTCAAGTGTCTAGTCCCCTACTGAACCAGAAACTGCGATCGCACTAAAGAAACAAAAGGCGAGTCCTCCTGTGGCCAAAAACATATGGACAACTTCAGAGTGTGCCCGGTCACGCCCAAAGTTAAAGTTTCAAATAATAAGAACAAAAATATGAATAAACTAACAGACAAAACCATCGATAGTAATCAGTTTTCTCCCTTAGGAAAAACAAACCGTGCATCAGTACGGGTGAATACGAAATACCCCACTAGGGCAGCCGGCAGAGAAAGTTTCTGAATGTGATGAACCAATGGAAGACGCTGCTTCCATGGGCGAAATCACAACCAATCAAGGAGATTAACACTAGAAGGTCTCTACCTCTCTTATCGTACCATGCGGGGACCGCAATGTCCGCTCTCGGAGTGGAAGGGCAGATTCGAGGGTCAGCGGTGGGTATCATACTGCATGTTAATGCATGTTGCAGGCAAGCGTCTATTTGGATTTCCGTGAATTTACACCTCACGCAACGGAATACTACATACACTAATGTTACATGGCGATCGTGTATTATTAGTTCCGGCACAGTATAGATATTTTGTAGTACAACAACCAATTTAGGGTGACCTTCTTTAAATTCGTCCGTGAGCACAGACCGCTCACGATAAAACGCACTAAACCAGTGATACACAGTGGTTTTTGATGGTGCTTAATTCTCAAAAGTCGAAGTGAGTTGATTGATGCTCTGTTTTTGAGTTTTACCACGCCTAAAATCGTAATAAATTATCGTACGAAAATTTTTACATAAATCTATGGTGATAAAGACACGTAATTTTCAAAATGATGCCACAATGGTGATACAATTAATAGTTACATGAAACAAACTGTATTCTCCAGCTATGGAGTTTCATTTTTAAATATTGTAATTATTTTTTAAATATTGTTCTGTATGTGGCCAGTTCTGGATACATAAATAGCACCCCTCGTATCAAAATGCCTGTTATTAACATTAAAATATATTCTCGATTTTATTTTCTATAAAAAGTAAATTTAAAAAAATATAATAGCATTTAGGGGTAATTAAGTAGTAAAAAAAAATTGTAGACGATCATCATAAAACACACAATCGGCGGGGTAGGCATGGCGTGCGCCGGCGCTTTATCTTGCACGCCATCACTGCACGCTATTTAAAAGCTGTGCATTTGAATTGGATTTATAATATCCTTTGATGTTTCTTAAGCTTTTCTACATAAGTATAATAAAAAAGTCCATGGGTGGGTGTATCCTTGATATAGTCATATGTTTTGCATGGATCATCTGGATCTTATCATAACCATCTGGATCATATCATGGATAATCTAAAGAGTAAACTGAGTGACTGATATCTCAATACACAGTCACTTTGCGTTTAGAGATTTGAAATTTTGTTCACAAGTTCCCGTTATAACGTAGACGAGCACTAAGAAAGGAGTTTTGGAAATTGAGTCCCTAAAAAGGTGAAAAGAGTGAAATCCTATTGGATCGAAAATCGACATAGTTGCAGCTACCGCTTTCAAATTTTCTATTTTAGTAACTTCAAAAAATACACGAATGTTCACATGCTTCGATTTTTAAAATCGACCCTGAATGGGGCGAAATATGGTAAATAAAATCAAAACTGCTAAAGCTATTGAAGCCAAATTTTATAGTTTAGCTGCTCATTACAAAAGAAAATAACAACAAATACATTTTTTTGGAAAAATTGCTCTAAGAAGGTAAAGTAAGGGATGAAATATTTTATAGAAACTTAAAACCTCTATGTTTATTTTGTGCGTTTTTTGTGCGTGTTTAAATTATTTGTTCGGTTACTATAAAACTAGCTATATGTTGTACGTGCGAACAAAAAGCTTTCGAAAAAAACTTGGATTAATTTTGCTATTTCTGCCACTAAACATTCTAAAACATTTTTCACTTATTGACAGCTATACTATCCCCGAATAATATGGCCAAAAATAGTCGGATTGAAACTGCACACACAGAGAGAAATAGAATTGAACGTCGACACCGGAATTGAAATCGAGCATGAGACCAGGCTCAAAATCGAATGTGGATAAAAATTAAAATCAAGAACGTGACCGGAATCGGAATGAGAAGCAGTACTGGGATCAAAGTTTAAAGCGGGATCGGGTTCGAGAATGAAATCGGAATCCCCTTAGATCAAGACTGGAGTTGTGATCAAAAGCGGCACCGCGAACAAAAACAATATACGAAACTGATCTCGAAATCAGGACCGGAAACATAATCTGAAATGGGATAGCGATCTGGATCTTCATTTCGTGATGGGGCGGTATATAGATGGAGGAACTCATTTTATGTTTGACGTAGGCGAAGCCGAGGACAAAAAAATAGTCTATGTATATGAAGTCAAATTGAGTCAAATAGCTGAACAATACAAATTAACGTTTCAAATTGGGTTTATTTTTTCGTTGCGAAACTTGAGAAATAATCGCATATATAAGTACCTAAAATACATTTACATACTTTTGGAACAAGAAGAAACGTTAGTTGTGTTAAAGTCTCTTATCACTACGTGATACGTATTGCATACATAGTATCAACCCTAACCCACGCGCTAGCAAATTGTCGACATAGCAGATCTCATATTCACTGACTTTGTTCATTTATGCACCAAAAGATGTCGTACATACGCCATAGCGACTCCTGTTTACGAAATGACCCGTATTACAAAGAAAACATAGACGTATCACGTCAAAATATTAAAACAATGTTCCCACTGAAAAGATTATGAGGAAGTATAGATATTTGTGGCTCTTTCAACCATAAACTGCCTAACGAATTTTAATAAAATTTTACTGATTATATATTTTTTTATATTGGAATGACATATAGATTACAGTTTATAAAAATTCTAGCTTTTACTCTCTTTACATGAACGTAGGACGATTATTGATTGTTATTAGCAATGTTTAGGGGATGTTCATGTCAACATCGATCCTAGATCTGAATTGTGTGTAGGACATGGTCGACATCATGAGCATGAGTGAGATCATTTCATAACAAAAAAGAAATGCAGCAGTATGTGTGTTGTCAGTTTAAGATCACGGATTCCTCTGTGATAATTTCATCAGAATTGAAAGCAGAACCAGGATCTAGATCGACAATGGATTCGGCATAAAGAACAATAACGAGATAATGATCACAACTGACTGCGTAATCTACATAGAAAGATGAAAGATTTCGTTATCTGTCCACGTGGACGAAGTCGCGAGCGTAAGCTAGTAATAAATATTTACAAGCTTATGTTGCGACAATAATAATTAAATTGGAAAACATAATGGCACGTTTGGAAAACATATTTTACAATTTTTTCAGTTAATTGAAAGTTGAAGCTATCGTAGATTATGAGACAGTAGATCTGATCAAAATATATAATAGAAGGCAGTACTGAATGCATTATCAAAAATGAAATTTAATTATAGTATAAATAAGTTTTTAATAGCATACATTTTTCATAAAAAAAAAAAAAAACAGCTAAGCAGCATTGATTTTGCACTTTATACTCATTTCTTAATGCAAATTATTTTTAGAAGGAGTTCTTCAAGAGGTTTACATTCTGTTGAGCGTCTTCAAAACAGGCTTAGATGAATGTGATATGCTCATTGTAATAAAAATAACCTTGATTGGTTATTAAACTAGCAAAAACGAAGGGAGAAGATATTATGGTCATTATCGTTTTATTGTAAAGTTACATGTTAGGAACGCGTTATACGTTCCTAAAAAAATACATTCAAATGAATGTATTTTTTTTTTAAATAGAAAAATAGTGCGTGGAGTCCGTTTGCGCGGAATAATGAAACTTTGTAATGTGAAAATGAAAATAGGAAGGGGTAGAAAGTGATTTTTAGTGAACTCATATTGTTTCTTTAAAACAAACTTTATTAACATTGCTTACAATTTCACAATTGATCGCATCTTTTAATTATCAATTTCGAGTGGAAAAATATCCAAATTTATAACATTTACAATGGGATTATGATAACTAAAGTAAGATACGAAATGTTTGAATAACCACGCGCATTTGCTTGGGATCTACCGACTCACTCTTTTTTCTCTGTCCTACTTTCTACCTTTGTGTATCTTTCTTTCTCTCTCTCTCTTGCGTTGGAATATTGGACGCTACTTGTTGCTAACGCTCGCGCTGGCTTGTAACAGGTATACTACGCGCATGCGTTCGAGTGCCACGTATTCACTCTCGCTCTGTCTTTTTCTATTCCCCCTCCCCAGGAGCGTTGAACGTTTAAAACAACAGTGCTATCATACCCTCTCCATCAGTTCCGAGTTTTGCCTTGTGGCGCATGGTCGTGCTCGCACGACCTATCACAGGTACAGCTCGAAGCTGCTTTTCCTAGCGATTACGCTATTAACTGCGCACCGCGCCGCGATTGTTACGCGTAGATCTACGTGTAGTCATACGTATGTGAATACGTGCGTGCGCGCTCACATAACTCGCGTATACGTGGTTAGTGTAGTTTAGTGTAGTGAGTGGTTCCGGAGGCTCGTGTGAGTCGTGTTAAAGTGTTCGTTTCATCTGGTGCTTTAATAGTGTCTAATATTAATTATAGCTTAAGCGGCCCCCTGGCCGCCGGCCGTCGTGCGTGCCCGCTCTCCCGCGCACCTTGAGGCGGGTGGCGACCCCTAGCGCCGGCTGAGGTCATCCCCGCCTACGCGTATATCAGTGTTAACGGTTATTCGCGCGCTTATCTCGCGCGTTTTGTTTCGCGCGCTTTTCACTTTCAGTTAGATAATATAACTCGTTAAATTAAACCAAATAAGGTTCAATACAAGTCGAATAGTGTTGTTTTTAGTTAAGATAATTATTATCAAAATCATTTTGGTGCAGTGTTCGTTTATGCAGTGAAACAAGTTAACAAACCATGGCAAACGTTGCCCCCAGACTGGCCGCGGCCGGGGGCTCCCAAAAGTCCCAGATGTCGCTCCCGATGGGTGAGTTAAAGGCTCTCTTCATTACATTTTTGAAACAACAGGGTTACGAAGTTCCTGTTGAATTCAACAATTTTATCAATGCCGCCGTTAGTAAAATTAGCAGCCGCGATTCCTCCCCGTGTATGTCCGTGTGCAGTGGAGGGAAGCGCTCTTCCACTATCTCATCAGACGAGGAACCGATTTCGGAAAATCGGACAATACCCTCAAGGGTTCAGATGATGAGGCCGCAAACTCCTTCAAAATAGTTAAAAGGAAAAGCAGGAAAGTCGCCCGCCGGCGCAAAAATAGTAATAAAAATAACAGCAGTGATGAGAGCGACCATGGAAGTCGAACTCAATCACGTCAAAAGACTAGTCCATCGCGACTCACCAGCCTCCCAGATAAGTCAGTGACAAAACGACGATCGTTGCCCGAAGCAATCGATCGTCGGTGTCCTTACCGGCAGTAAGCCATCCCAAAAGTTAAAACTACCTCCCCAATTTGTCTCAGAGACAAAACAAAGTGGAATTTCGTTTCAGCCGAGTGCACCAGGATGCACATAAAGTATACACGAGCCCAAAATACCAAACAGGGTATTAGGATTTCAACTGGAACAGTTGAGGATTTTAGAAAACTGAACAAATTTCTTATCTCTAGTAATATTCCGTTTCATACCTTTGCGTTAGAGGAGGAACGCAAAATAAAAGTTGTCATAAAAGGGATACCTCTCGAATTTGAGACGGCTGATATAAAGGATGACCTTATCAATCAAGGTTAGCATAGAATGCACCGCAGAAACGGAACACCACTGGGAATGGTTTTAGTCATTTTAGAAAGGAACGACGAAGCTAGGGAAATTTTTAAAAATCTAGCTAGAGTGTGTGGACTATCTGGAGTCACTCCGGAGGAACCATACAAAAGAGGTATGCCCAGTCAATGCCATAGGTGTCAACTTTACGGACACGCGGCTGCAAATTGTTTCGCTCAACCGCGATGCGTTAAGTGTTTGGTCCCACACTGGACCAAAGACTGCGAACGCAACAAGGAATCAGGAGGGAAACCCTCCTGCTGTAACTGTGGTAAGGACCACACGGCAAATTACGGAGGGTGCTCGGAAGCACCCAGACCTAAACCAATTAAAACTAGGAATCTGAATAGGTCAAACATACCGACAAACAGACTTAATAGTCAAAATCAATTTCCCCTTTCCCAAACAAACCGTCCAACCGTAGGGCGGAAATTAGTCATACCGGAGAGCGCCGGCGGGCGGATTCCCGCCCGCCCCCTTCCGATATTAACAAATGGAAAAATCCGCTTCCGTGGGTAAAACCGAAAGCCACGCCAGAGCCTAATGGGAGTCTCCTACTCACCCACCACGTCGTACCGGGGCCGCGGCGTCCGCCCTGGGGGACATAAATACTATTATGTCCATACTCCAGGTAGTAAGAGCCGCAGGTCGCTGATTTAGCTGCGAAATTCAGGAGAGCGAAACACGGCGTGGATCGCCTCCAAATCATCCTGGAAAACCAGGAATTAATTAACAGACTTGAAAACTTATAATGTCTGCGCCCGGGCGCCTGCAAATAAACTCAGTTGGACGTCATAAACCTAAAAATCTTTCACTAATTTCGTTCAATGCAAACGGTTTGATCGATAGTATAGGTGAACTCAATAGGTGTGCGCTGGAGTACAAAGCAGATATAATTATGGTACAGGAAACTCTTTTGAAACCACATATTTCAAAGCCTGTAAAATAAGTAATTACATACAATTACGGACTGACAGAATAGGCGCTCCAAAGGTGGAACCGCGTTGTATTACAATCGATCTTTATACTGCTGTCCGATCGACATTCCACCGCTAGATAACATAGAAGCTACCGCATGTAGACTTAGCATGTCAGGTCACGGTGTTCTGATATTAGTGTCGGTATACCTACCAAAGAAAAATTGCTCCGGGCGATTTAGAAACACTTTAGCCCTAGGGGATGCCGTCATTCTCTTTGGCGATTTTAATAGTAAAACATTAACTGGAAATGTAATTATTCTAACAGCAACGGAAGAAAAATGGAGACCCTCGGCGGATCTCCACTTCGATATTATTACTCCACTCACCCCGACTCATTATCCAAATGACGTTAATCGTAGGCCTGATATCTTAGATATCGCCCTCTTGAAAGGGGTAGCTCTGAAATTGAGTTGCATTGAGACCCTCCAGTGTCTCAATTCGGATCACCGACCCGTTCTCATGAGGTTAGGCTCTCTCACCGGGGACTGTCCAACTGTTAAAACTATAACAAATTGGCAGAAGGTGTCGACCGCGCTCGAGGAAATCGACACCTATGTTAAACAATATTCCAAATGACATCGTTTCGACAGACGACATTGACAATGCGATAGGTGCCCTTACCAACCACATCAGGACGGTGGTCGATGACAGCTCACGGACAGTTCCGGCGAACTCTGATCGCAAGGAGCTGCCGAGAGATCAAGAACTGATAAGGGCAAAACGCCGCCTTGCGCCGAGCGAGCAAATACCCCATGTGAAAATAGGTCCAAGCGCGCATCCTCCAACGTAAAGTGAGGGACCGCGTGATGCGGAAGTCAGGAACGAAAATTGGAGCGACCTAATGGTAGAAATTAAACCCAGTCACAAAGCATTTTGGGGATTAGCCAAAGCCCTTAAAACGGAAAAAGCTGTCCCCACGCCCGCTCTTAGGAAACTTGATAATTCTATAGCGTTCGATGACCGGGAAAAGCTGAGTGTTTAGCAGACAGCATTGAACAACAATGCTCTGAAAACCCGCGGTTGACATTGAACATGTTAGGGAGGGAGGAGGAGGTTCGTCGCAGAGTCTCCCTCCCACCCAAAGACGATCTGGATCCCATCACCCATGATGAGGTTAGTAAACATATCAAAGCCCTTAAAATCAGAAAGGCTCCAGGAGCGGATTCCATTAGCAGTAAAGCACTCAAGTGTTTTCTGCACCACTCGTTACTCTCTTGGTCGCAATTTTTAATGCGTGCATCAAAATTGTTATTTTCCACAGCTTGGAAGAAGCTGTAGTCATTGGAATTCTAAACCGGGAAACCACGCGACCGCCCACTTCAGCTACAGACCTATCAGTCTTTTGAGCATACTAGGAAAATTATTTGAAAAAACGCTCAAAACCCGCTTAAGTGAGCATCTCATAGATAAAGGCCTTATAATCAATGAACAATTTGGATTCAGACCTAACCATTCTTGCCCGCAACAAGCCCTCCGTCTTGTAGAATACATGGAAGGCTTTAAAGTCAAAAAAAAGACAGTGGCGGTCTTCTTTGACGTAAAGGCCTTTGATAGGGTATGGCACGCAGGCCTTATACATAAGCTCTACCAACTAGAGCTCCCAGATCGGCTAGTAATTATTATCCACCAATATATCAGTAATCGCCACTTTACCTTCCGACTTGACAATACGTACTCGTCAGTTAGACCAATAAGAGCTGGAGTACCTCAAGGCTCCACGCTCTCCCCTCTGTACTCCGCGTACGTAAATGACATCCCTCGGCCGAAAACAGGCGTCCAACTCGCGCTATTCGCGGACGACACTGCACTTTCTCAGATCCAACTGCCTCCGGAACATTCTACCGCGTTTACAGAGGGCCATTGATGAGCTGACTGCAAGCTCCGACTCTGGAGAATAGAAGTCAATCCCGAGAAGTCGGCATCTATTTATTTCGACTATAGCCCGCGAAAGTCGACTATTACAGTTCCACTAAATACCCCATATTTACGTATACAAAATCAACCAATTCCGTGGCAAAACACTATAAATATCTAGGTATCACGTTAGATAGACATCTCCATTTTAGAGACCATCGCTCGGGTTAGGAAATTAGCCATATTATGGAATGTTAGGTAGAAAGAGTAAAATGTCGTTACGTAATAAACGAACGATATATACGATGTGTATCAGGCCGGTCATGACATACGCGAGTCCAGTTTTTGCTCATGCGACCTGATATACTATGATCTGCAAGTAGTGCAGAATAAATTCTGTAGAAGAGCAGCTGACGCACCATGCGTCAAAACTCTACACTCCATCGGGATTTTGAACTCCGACTATTTCTAAATTTATGAAGGACGCATCAGAGCGTTTCTTTGATATAGAGTAACCATCCGAATCCCCTACTAGTTGAGGCCGTTACATACGAGCCACCTCCTCCAAATCATTTCTGTAGAAGACCACGGAATATCCTGACAGATCCTCCCGACGATCTCACTGTCGAGGTGGAAAAACTAATAGAATTAAATAAGATGGTTACTGACTAGGAGGGACTAACCCAATAATACGACCGTTAAAGGTCATCAATCCGGTGCGCTCCCGCCCCGGAGTCCCCTCGAAACTTACAGTCCGTACTGTAAGTTTCACGTGACCTCCTATGCCGTGGTGTCACTCGTAAGGCACCCATAGGGCAGTCACGCGCCGACGGCATCTCCATGCCACGTACGGCCGCTTTAAATAAATGAGCGTAATAGCGTTCTGCTCGCGCCATTGCAGATTCACGTTGTTGTTCAGGAGGTTTTAGTCTGTGCGAGTCGGACACACCTGTGTGCTCGGGCGCATGGACGGCCCATAAGAGGTTTTCTCCTCCTTCCCCATCCCTCTCGCAAGGAAAACTAAAAAATACCTCTCCATGGTAGCGTTAAACGTTTGAAACCTTGTTGAAGTCGCATTAGAAATTTCACTTTAATAAGAAGTATAATATTTTGATTGGATTTCATGTAATATATGTAATGGATATGTGTAATAAGACATAAAAACATTCCATATCTTATACAATCCGTAACCATGGACGCCGTGAAGGGAGTGCAAGGAAGCGCACTTGCACCCCCTCTTGTTTTGCCTATTTAGGAAGAAAACACACCGAAATATATATATTATTAATATGCTCCCTCCTGAAAATAATTGTGCCAGCGTCCATGTCTATAATAGAATATTGGAACTGTAAGTAGTTTTTAAGTGACGCATTAATAATTTATAAATTTTAATAACGCGATTCGTTAACATTTTGCTATTTGCATTCCATGAACGCGAATCTACAACGATACAGGACCGTTTTAATCGCACTGCGTCTCCTTAGCTGTAGAGGTCGCCCGCGTCACCCCAAATCGCGTATGGGTTTTCCGCAGCAATCGACATTTACGTGACCAGCCGTGGATTGAATTTTAAAATTTTCAACCAACCGCATCGGTCGGCGACCCGACGCGCCACTCACGTTTTAACGGAAACGATTGGACTGTAAATGTTTTATTATTTTTGAACACGTCGTGGTACTTCGCGTTTTGAACCCGATTCAAATTCCGTCGGTACAAGCCTGTTGTTGAACTCTGGGTGCGCTGTGTTGGTTCATGCACCGGTCAGAACTCCGATTTTCAATGTTATCCGATTTCGATAATTTTGGCATTAGGACTCTTTTTTTGATTATGAAAATGTTACACAGGTGACATCATTTGTCAAAATTCTAAAAGGGAACGCCATTAAGCATGACGCCATTTTAAGACTAAAAAAGATAATAGAACATAACGTGTAAAATATTGGAAATTGAATGTTTTACAATTATATTAGGTGCTCATATCAGTTTAAATAAAACAAAAATAAAGTACATCTGCTTTTTTCAAATCACTTATTTTAGAAGTTAAGAAAAATCTAGACATTTAAAAATTCCTTTATTAGTTTCACCAATTCCTGCATATGAGTTTTAGTGTTATATTGTATTCAATTATAAATGAAGTTGGTTTATACAAAACAATGCGAAGCAAAAAAATTAATAACTCCCTAAATATGAATATAAAACTGGAATAGCTTACGTAACCGTTTTTTTTTATTCTCATGCGTCATACATAGATTGATGTGTGTCATTGTAGGTTTTTATGTCACCCTAAAGAACCGAAACGAATTATCTCGCTTTCCTCATTAAGACCATTTCAAAACTTTGCGAATACTACAATATAATAAAAATTCATATCTTCTCCGATCACTAAATGCGATTTGCATTGCCACTCGGAATAAAAGGATAATCGTTGATATCTATTAGATAGATGTGAAGTTAAGGAGATATAAACGGGAATTCTTCCTTCGACGGTCAGTGTTGAATCACCGTGACGCAACCTGCAAGTCACGCAGGTCTTATCGGAATCTTTAAGCACACGTGAGCTCCGCGCACGCGCCGCGCGGTGAGGCCGGCCGTGGCTCGCCTGTCGGTGTAAGTTTTGGTCCTACACAACTTCCATCCCATCAATTCATATTTATTAATGCCAAACAATGTACAGGGTTGTCAACTTTAAATGTTAGACATTTTTTTCTGGTAATTAAAAAAAGTACTTTAGATTGTCATAATTGATTTTATAATGTACTGCAGCTGCATATGTCTAGGTTTTTCATCATTTTCATAAAAAAAAATATAATAAACGATTTCAGAATCTTATTGGTAACACGAAAATAAAATAGGTGTGGGCAACGCATTGCATTTCTTAATAAAAATTAACGAATGCAAAAGGAAACGAAATAATTCTCAGGATGATCAGATTCTCTTATTTATATCGCATTACTACTAAATGACACGCTGGTCCTTATTTTGGGGTACTAAGATTGACTTCGCACGACATATTGCTCTCTGTGGTAGGCCAAAGTTATGACCAAGCTTCAAAGTAAACGACATCTTAGTAGTGGCTATGTTTGCCACTACTAAGTATTCTATTATATAATAGTATAAGGAATATTCTATTTTCTTTGGATCAAACTTTGTTTGGATGAACCCCTTCATCTACTTGGACATAAAATGAATATAAAAACTTTATCGTATTTATATTAGATTTTAATAATTCCACTGGTGAGACATCTCCCACGTTATTTGTACGTTCAGATTAAGGGTTTAGATAGAGGGAGATTTTCACGTCCACCTTGAGCCCTTCAGGCTGGTCTGATTTGGTTAAGGGCTGTCAACAAGCGTCGTCACCAACCCGATGACGACGTCGGAGCCGACGGTTTAACGTACTGACTAAGCACGGAGCGAGTAGTTTAAGCACAAACACAAAAGCACAAACACCAAATGTTAACCTAACCTAACGAACGCATTTAAAAATCTTATCTAAATGTGATGGAAAACGCATTACATGAAAATGTTCTGGTAAATTAAGAAACAAATGACAATGAAACGAACACTAAATTGTAGGCCAATCGTATCTCGATATATCACAGGAAAAACATTTAAATTGGTTCAAATGTTGTACAGCTGTTATTGTTACGTTAGCTTCCTAGTCATACTACTGTTAAACCATCTTTCTATTTCATATTGAGGAAGCCGAAGCTTCTGAAGATGAGTATTCACAAACGCACAGGCAAACATAGAAAATTGTGCAGAAAAAGAAATTGCCTATGGCATTTTTATCAAATTTAAAAACACAGAATCTATAAGAGTATGGAAATCTGTAGCGTCTGTCTGTATATTCAATTGTTTTGAAAAATCTAGTGATAAATATTCGTTTTATGACTAACTGATAGTAATTGTACAATTTATATAATATATGTCTGTCTGTCTGTGTGTCCTTTTATAACTTAATAACGATTTGACCGGTCGTAGACGCTTGCCTGCAACATGTGATAATATGCAGCATGAAATTCATCGCTGACCCTCATATAATCATCATAAAACTGATGATATATTGGACTAGTAAAAAATTCTGAAAAGGGAAATTAGCATTCATACCGGACGTTGTCTTCATATTTTTACTATCAGCTAATCATATCATATAGTAATTATAATTATAATCTATTACATATCTAACTACTAAGCCGATGTCAAGAATTATTTTATTAATAAGAAACTCCTGGAGTAAAATAGATTAATATTTCGTTACTTTGGGTTCGTATATATATAATTATTATTATTACGAATATTATTACGTTATTATTATTATTATTATTACGAATTCTAAAATTTTTTTTACATAATGAAAGCAACACTATCTCCAAGTAATAAGCATAGATTTTATTTTGATACTAGAATTTGGCTCGGTTTCGTTTGAAATGGAAACATAACAGGTAAGGAAACCGAAAATGCAAACGAGACAAGAAGGAGAATCAAAAGCCGATATCGGGAGGTTTTAAAATCGAAAACAGGACCAAGATCGTAATCGACCGTGGGACTAAAATTAGAATCCAATCGTGACTGAAATCAGAACATGAAAAGATCAGTATTCAATCGGGAACGTAAGCGAGATCAAAATCGGAATCTACTTATATAGAAACTGGGTTCGGAATCGAGAATGATAGAAATTGGCATCGAGAACAGGACCGGTATAGGAATCGAGAACGGAATAACTGTCAGGATCAAGATTAAATATCGTAATCGGTCGATACTTAAAATGAAGGAATTCATTCTATCTACGCGGGCGTAGCCGCGGGCGGAAACTGGTTAAAAATAAAATTGAAATGACTTCTCGTGTAATATTAATACTCTTGTAACAATAATACATATGAAATAAAAATTCCCGCGTTACTTACGTAACTGGAGGACCCGCTGCTTATGTTAGATTTATTCTAGAAAGTGGAAAATATTAGGTAACTAACTACTAAAACTAGGTTTTATTGTGATGACTCCGCACAATTCAGCTTACTATATTTATCAGAGTGTATAAGTTTTGAAAATCATTGAAACGAATCTGACAAACCAACAAAAATTAAATGAAAATCTTTAAAATGACTAGTGTAAGAAATGTTTGCAGTGAGATTCTCTGAAAATTTCAGTTTCATGGATACCACGAACACGATCCCAAATGAAACATGGAACAGCATCGAAAAACGTGTGTTGTGAAAAGTGAAATAATATTAAGGCCAAACAAAAAAAAAGAAGTGCCCTACAAAGCGGCGGTGTACATCGGCAGTGGAAACGGTAATATGCTAGTTAATATTAATGTTCTGGAATAGATTGCAAGTGGAACTTCGAAAAGTATTAAAAAAACTAATAAAATTCACCACATAAGTTCAAGGAAGAAGAGAAGCTTCTTTACTAAAATAATTAAGAATAATGCATTCATTGTATAAATATTCTATTTTAATAATTTATTTATCTACTTTCGTCATTGTTTACAAAAGCTATATTATTATTGTACATAATAATATTAAGCTATGTGCATGTACATAAGATTTTATTATAGTAATAAATAATATAATTCTATAAATTTTTCACTTAATTCTCGACTGATTGAAAAAAGACGCGGTAATAGCAGAAGAGTTTATACCAATATATCAAAAAGTATACAATACAATCTTGGATTTGTCACTGTATGTCTATCTCCCATCGGGCTCTTTGACTGTGTTTTTCCCTTTTTCGTTGTTTTGCCATTACCAAAATTTCAGACTACTTCGCTAAAGCAGTTCTAGTTCAAAAACAAAAAGATAAACATAGTAACAGATTCAAACATCAGTAATAAAACTAAAATTTATGTTTTGTAACAAATTATAATCAGTGAAGTGACCATTGGATGTACATAAGATGAAAAAAAAAAAGAAGAAAGATAAATATATTAATGATAATAGTGGCTTATTAGCAGTTGAAGAGAAAGATATTGGAAACAAACAAACAAACAAATTATATACTTTGCATGAATATTCTCAATTAAGAAATGACAGGCAGTGCCGGTCTGAGACAGTACAAGCATTTCTGTATATAGCTATAGAAGAAGTTAAAAGGCGACACTACAAATTAAATTGTTAAAGCATATTAAAGATTTAGTTGAAATACCAACAGCAATCTGGAAGCATTCGGGAAACCAAGGAGTAATCAAAAAAGTAACTTATCAAATTATTTAAGGGCTACTCCATGTCGACTCTTGATCCAAAACCATTTAAAAAAAAAAAGAAAGAAATCAATAATTAGAAGGCAGAATTCAATAATAAAACTGTCGTCAGATTTAATGTAAAATGAACCTAGCGTGATTTTTTGAGAAGATTTTCTGAGACGTTATTCAGACGGTTCAAATAATGCTAGAGAAAGGCAAAGTCAACAAAACACACCTTCGTATGGTTTTCATACAATCAAGAAAAAGTATTTGAAAATACCACAAGTGAATTCATGTGGGAAGCAATCCAAGAAATTGGAACTAGATTATGACATCAACTTTATTCGATAGACATCTACAAAGCCTTAATGTCGGACAGCTAAAGGTTTGAGATTGAAGTCGGGGTACGCTATGGTTTTCCGCTTAGCCCAATATTTAAAAAAATACTTGTATAAGGTTGACTTAGTTAACATATAACTATGTTAATGGAATCGTAAGGAATGAATTTCATGTGCTTTCCATTGTTGAATCATCCTGAACTTTAGTGGTTGCATGCACTTTTGATAGCAATAATAATATATTCTAACATTGGACTGATGGGGCCAAAAGGAGATAGAGAAACACCGTAATGGAATATTTTAGCTGTATTTGGGCTTGTCAAAAGTGTCTTGAGATGTACCTCGGTCAGGAGCAATTTTTAAAGTCTAATGATGGAACTGAAAGATTGTCGCTAGAATTCCATAACGGCACAACATATCCTAATCATATTTGAAATTGTTAGAAATATCTTGAGATGCTTTTTAGTCAAGATTAGCTTCAGAGTTTTCACATAGAACCGGAATGTTGGCACTGGAACTCCATAAAAGAACAACGCGTTCTATCCATGTTTGGATTTGTTGGAATATACTAGTCTTAAAATGTATTCCAGTCATGAATATGTAACAGTTTTGACTTTTATTTTATTTCTTTTTTATATACTGATTCAGGCTGCTCAGTAGCAATCTCGATGGCATTCCCACACACTCACTTATGCGCCCTTCGATTTATGGATTTTATTCAAAATTCGAGAAGTTTGAAAGATAGATAGAATTTAATATTTTGTTTGAATATCATTGCAGTAAATGTATTTTTCGGCTGGTATGCCGCCGCTCGCGAGCCGTCACCCTCGACTCTTGCACCATAAACGCCGAAGGTGCTAGTCGTCCTTCCTCGAGACTAGACTATCACTGCAACTCGTTCGTCGCCACCGAGCCTGAAGTCAATGACACATTCCCTGACCGCGCCGCCCGTCACTGACGAGCCCATAGTTGTCGTCTGCTGTCGCCGAGCCCGAGCTCCATGGCACCTCAACTGCCCGCGCCATCTGACCCTGGCAAGTTTTTTACCACCGCCCGCGGCCGCCGAGTCCGACGACCGTGGCGCTTTCCTCGTCCGTGCTGCCTATCCCTGACGCGTCCGTTACCGCAGCACCTTGCGACCCATACACCCCAATGCCGCTCCGAGTTATGTACCGCTTCGTTTATAATTATTTATTAGATTAATAAATGCTAGCTCAGTTTATTAATCCAATAAACTATTATTCACTTTTCTTTGAGTGCTTGTTTCTCATGGACATGAATGTTTGAGAACCCTGCACAGAGAAGCCAAGGACCTCAATGAATCCGTGACAAATGGTTTTCAAAGTCTGATAACAGATCTAAAAATAGGTACAGATTTTTTTTAAGAGAATAACGTATCCCGACCGTGTTTAGGTTTTTTGAATTTTGCGTAGTTAATTGTAAATAGCATTTCCCCTCAACGTGATACTGCGAATGGGTAGGCGCACTACGAAAATTATAATAACTTTTGAAAGTGGCTAAGTTTTCTCTTTAAAAATAAGAATAAAAAGAGTAAAAAATAAATTAATAGTTTAATGATATTAAAAGAACAAGCTTTTTTAAGTAGGTAAATTCTACACTAACAATTAAAAATATATATCTAGTATCAAGTCTATTCTCTCTGTCTACCCCGAAAGAGCCTGAATGCAATCCATATTTGTTTTAAAGTACAATAATTATTTGAATGCAAAACAAAGTATGGAGTGATTTTATTAAAAATAAATAAACAAACTATTTGTTTTTCTTTAATATTCTGTATTTTACACCCAAATATTATATTTAATAAAAAATGTTCTACACTCAGGAATTATTGGGGTAAACAGAGAGAACAGTTTGTTACTTGTTTTTGCTTTTTAATGAGATTCACTTTGTACATATGTTGCATTTATATTTATATATATGTATATGTTGATGTTGTCAACATATGTGTACATAAAAATGCCTATTCGTAGCCTATTTTACTTAGATTTAGTAGTTATTTAAGAACCGGTTTAGTAATAGTTAATTAGAACCGGTATATTAGTTATTTTTAGTGAACACGGACGAAACCGGGAACAAATGCCACCTCTTTTTTGTCAGAAACGTCCTCTAGTATGCGTACAACATTTCACCGAAGGTTTATGATAAATCGGATGAATGGTCTAGGCGCTCGTACGAAAGATATATACAAAAAACATTTGATTATATATTTATATAATATATAATGTGTGCGTGTGTTTGCATGTGTGCGTGCGTGAGAGCGAGCGTACGCATGCGTGTGCGCGTGTGGGTCTGTATGTGTGTCTTTTTTACTGTATGTATTCACTTTTTATCTAAATACAAATCCGATTGTCAACGTAACAATACTATGTCATGGACACAAAAGCTAATTTTTACATTAACAGGGGTAAAAATCTTTTCGATAACAAATTAAAAGTTACATAAATTATTCTTCATAATACCTTCGACAATAATTTGTTTTTATTTATGAACTACACTATTATACGACCGTGTATTATCGATTAAATTGTATTCATAATATACATATTAGTTAAGTTACCTTAAGTTATGATTGGAGAGCATTAACTTTTTAGTAGCTTTAAGTCGTTCAGTAGAGTATTTCATGACTTAATAATACTTTCTGCCATTCTTGATATTACTCATTATGATATAATGAATAATTTTCCAAATTTTGGTATTGAATAAAGAATAGTAAATGATTACAATACCCTTATCCGCGATAATTAGAACATGAAGTGTATTTCATTTTTTTTTTCATTTTGTAAATACAAAAAGTATTAAGTACTATTTTAATGAGAGCTTTATGTATAATCAATAAAGTGGAATATCTTACAATATATCACCTACTATATTTTACCCTATTATGAATCAATTATTTTCGATTAAGCACGATCGCGCCTCTTTGTGTTGCGCCGTGATAAATGGTTTCTGGCTCCGCGTTGTGCCAGCGCGGGAGCTCGGCCTGCACGCGCACCGGCCTCGGCCTGGGGTCACCGCGTGGCGTACACCGTTCTAGATCCGGGTGCGACGCAATAGTGCGTACACGCACCGCCCACGGGACGCGCGAGTGTGGCGCACGCGATAGTATCTCTAACGATGCCGAGCCAGGTCAATCAAAATAAAAACCAAAAACACTGACCAAACATAGAAAGTCTGTAGAAACAACATTTTTGGAAAATTTGTGATAAATCTTCGCTTTATGGCACACTTAATCTATATTTACCATTTTTCTTTTAATTTTTGTCTGTCTGTCTGTATGTCTTCTTATAAACACACAACAGTTTGTCTTATTTTGATGAAATTTGAAATAACGTAAGAATATTTAATTGTTCAAATGATAGGTTATATATTGTGGGATTTCTATTTGGGATCGATTGTTAGTACTCGCTTGGACGGGAAATAACTATATATTTTACTTTGATATCGTGAACACACCATTGTTATACGCTAGTTATAATAACATATAACTACCTGGAAGTACAACCTTTATTTCCTCATGTCTCAATCCTCCTTTCAACTATTTTTCTACTCATTAGAAACTTAAATTCTACATAGCATCCAACTATTCATTACGCAGTTTATACATTCAAGAATATCATAAAATATATTTTTGTTGGTCTGGGTTATTCTTCAAAACAGCTAACTGGATAATAATCATACTTTGTATAGAAATGGATAATTTCCTTGAATACGAGATAAGATTCTGTTCATACGGAAAAATAAGTGTATAAATATCATAGTACCACGTAATTAATGCTCAAGACGAGTCAGAGCTCGCCATATGGACTAATGGAGAGTGAAGTGGGATCGGCATCGAAGACATTATTTGCAAAATTTTAATTAATGCAGAGCAAAGCGTGTGAAGAAAAGCTAGTAAGAAATAAAATCATATGAAAGAATTGGATGTGTATACACTAATAGGATAACTCTGTTTTCAAAACTAAATAATGTTTTTCTGTGCATATGAAACTAGTACAAAAAATGACCTCTTTTGATAAAGCGTACACAAATTCATTATAAAACATAAGACAACAAAGACAATTTCAAAAAGAATCTCGTATAAAAATTGATTATATTTTACTACAAGGAATTTAGACGAACATAAAATCCGCCTATGTAAAATAGTGTACTTTCGTTTATTGAAAAGTGTTACACTCCAAATGCATTATTAGTTTATTCCTTTAAAATTTAAATAGTTTTCATATGAATGTTGATTGCAAGATTATTTATTACGATTCGCAGTGTAAATATGAAAATAACGACATACAGATATAATTTTTGTTCATTTATCAACATAGACTTATCTTACTTTAATACATTTCTTTAATACCAATTATTTTTGAAGCCTAAGCTGTCAATGTGATTTCGTGGATTTCCTCGATCTTTTTCCAGGTTCTAAAACAAAAAATAATCACTGGGGCCAGGTTTAGACTGTAAGAGACAGGTAGCTCACGATTTCAAACTCACAGTGACGAACGGTAGCTTTTGCAATCTGAGCGCTGTGAACTGGAGCATTGTCTTTCAGAGCAGCACATCTTTAATTTCTTTCCTCTTCTTTTCGTTAGTGGCTACACTTAGTTACCATAGAATAATGACATGTTTGCTTCTGATGCGGATTTACGGAATTGTTTTATTCAAGGCATTGTTATTAAACACTTAAATATTAATCCCACACAATTTTAGTTTCAAAAACATCAATATCGTAAACGTAATACATACACTGTAACTGTTACCATGTAAACAGCGAATAGACAAAATATCGAACTTCCGTGGAAGTTCGACAACGGTACGCAGCTGTGCGTCACGGACCGCTGGCCACGTTTAACTAAGAGGGACGCGACGTGACACACCATCGTCAGCTATTACTAAGGTCGGAATATCGTGAATTTTTAGTAAATTTTCTAAGTTGTTTTTCTCAGAAATGGCTACTTTAGTAACTATAGTATAATGATTCTATAGAAGATTCAAGGATTGAGCTTTAGAAAGAGAAAAAAAAAACACATGGAAAAGCATAAAAACTATTTTCTAAAACACAGAATTACAATAAATCGCTACGAAACCCCTCAACCAGTTGTCGTTGATCGCACTTGTGAACGCACTGATAGTAGACATAAAACTCTCGTCTGCGCCCGAACCCCGGTATTTATACCCTTTGACTCTAGAATGTCATTCAAATATATAAAAATCAATAGATTATCTAAAACAAAAAGTAGCAAACATGTCACGTCTGACATAAACAAAAAGGATTTCATAGATTTTTCAAAATTTTATCTCAAATATAAATGAATTTAAATAAACATGCGTAGAAAGTGGTGAAAGTGGGGAAGGATGGGCCGCGAAGGAGGTTGTTTAAGATTCTCATGCTTTAGAGGAATTATATTGTATTCCTAATTTATTTTTAAATAGCGATTACAGTTTGCAACAATGTAAAAGTTTGAGAGATAAAATCCGGAACAACTGAATTCGGAGAAAAATCAGAAAACTGAATAGTTCACAGAAACAGTAAAATAAAGTAGTAATGGGTAGGCCACATTGTGAGTAGAAATGGTAAACACCAAGGAAAACATTTCTCGAGTGTACGCAGGTGGGCTGATGGGCTAGTTAGGGTCGCGAGCCACTGTTGGTTTCAGGTGGCCGAGAAACATGTTATAGAAATCTAAGGGGGAGTTTTAAGTCCAGTGGGGACTATTCAATCGTCGAAACAAACATATACGGACATATCTATGCAAAATTTCACTTATGACGAAAATGGTTCAAAAATACCTTCCGAGATTTGAACTAAAGAATCATTGTAGCATATAATCACCGTAATGTGTAAAAATAAATCAATTTGATAATGAATACTAGGTAGTAAATACGAATCAAAACGAAAATTCAGTGATGCAGAACTAGAAAAATTGACCCCGACTAACAAGATACGACGAGTACAAAGGAGAAGAGAGAATGGGAAATAAATAATAAATTTCAGGAAATCGACTCACTTACTCGTAACTATCATATAATAACATTTGCTCCTAGTCTTTTTATAGATACAGTATCCAGTTGCCCCTCGTGTTGAATGAAAAAAAGATGTGATTTATTTGTTGAAACTTTTCACATGTACATGTTGAACCTGTTTAACGTTTCAAAAAAATTTATAGTATAAACAAATAATGTTATTTGTTGCACATTATCAATTGTGAAAGAAATTGTTAAACATTATAGAAGCGAAATTTGTCTCCCTAAACTTACTATCAATAAGAACAAGTTCTGATGTTTAGAGACACAATTTAATATCCACTTATTAAATCTCTCATATGTTATTTGCTTTATCATACTTAGCTTTGCTTTATCATATGTATGATTTATTCTGAACTTTTGAATATTACCATAAAACTTTATTAAAAAAATAATACAAATGATAATATAATGAAGCTTGCTTGCGATGTGATGTGGTTTATATAAAATTATTAATTCCTTCGAACCGTTATATTTTGCTGGTTTGATTATTCGTGGTATCAAATTCATGTAAAAGCAGTTACAGTATTAATCTTAAGACTAAGAATAAAGCATAGGAAAGATTCACCATCAATCTTTGAGCTCTTATCACCGGTATTGGACCGAAACTATAAATTTTAATTATACATAAGTCGCGCAGTGTGAGGCCTGTGCGTACGATTAGTTTTTATCGGCTTCAGGGTTTCGACCACATTTGCACAACGTTTTTATGAGCTTTTGGCACCGTATCTATATAACAAATTGAATAAATCCCTGTCAATATATTCCTTAACAAAATATGAGTCTAAAAACATTAATACTCAGTTTTACTAAATCAAAACTGTAATTGTGATTACACGGAGGCTCTTTTAAACATCATAACATGAAATTTACATTTTAATTATGTTTTTATTATTTTTTTTTTCATATGATTCGTTTACATATTTTATTATTTTCATCAAATGGTAAGTCGTTTGAAAATTGTTGCTGTTGTTTATATTTTGTAGTGTGTCCTACTCTTGAATGCACGTACACAAGGTCTGAACACGCAGTACATATCCACTAAAAACACTTTCCTTACACATTCACAATGAACATGCCGTAATATATATACATATATATATATATATATATATATTCACACACAACTTGTGGATTATTTAATAATTTTTCATTTTTTTCCATCTCTGTTTTAATTATTGACTTAAGTATTCTAATAAAATTGTAAAAATTTTGTTGTATCTGCCTGTGTGTGTGCCTGGAAACCATAACACAGGTTTACCTTAGCTTAGGTTGCAGTCCCCCACAATAATTCCTAGTGTTACACATTTTTTGTTATTGAAGTTATACTTCTTTAGGCGCGTTATGAAAAAATGATGAGAGTGAATTTTTAAGATGCGCGCGCATCAGTGTAACACAAAATTAACAAGTTGAAGCTGGCCGCTAAACCGCTCATCAAGCTACCAACAAAACAGAAATAAAACTTCTATTAGTCGCGCATGTTGGCACACTCGTCTCCTCTGATCACTGTATTCATATTTATAATATTTTCCACATATTTCTAGTTTCTACATTCACAACACATATTTTAATTCCCTACAAGTGCTAATTATGTATGTGCTAATAAATTATAATTAGTTGTGATTTAAATTGAATATTTTGATTAATATTATTTAGTATTCATAAATATTAGTGAAAAAAATTGTGCTCATATACTTTTTTAAGTGCTCCTATACAATTGAGGTTAACTATCCCTTTGTATTATTTATTGATATAAATTACAATATTATTATTGAAGTTATACTTCTTTAGGCGCGTTATGAAAAAATGATGAGAGTGAATTTTTAAGATGCGCGCGCATCAGTGTAATACAAAATTAACAAGTTGAAGCTGGCCGCTAAACCGCTCATCAAGCTACCAACAAAACAGAAATAAAACTTCTAATAGTCGCGCATGTTGGCACACTCGTCTCCTCTGATCACTGTATTCATATTTATAATATTTTCCACATATTTCTAGTTTCTACATTCACAACACATATTTTAATTCCCTACAAGTGCTAATTATGTATGTGCTAATAAATTATAATTAGTTGTGATTTAAATTGAATATTTTGATTAATATTATTTAGTATTCATAAATATTAGTGAAAAAAATTGTGCTCATATACTTTTTTAAGTGCTCCTATACAATTGAGGTTAACTATCCCTTTGTATTATTTATTGATATAAATTACAATATTATTATTGAAGTTATACTTCTTTAGGCGCGTTATGAAAAATAATGAGAGTGAAATTTTAAGATTGTGTGACACAAAATTAACAGATTGAAGCTGCCCGCTTAGAATTCAAATTTCGAATAATGAGAGAATTTATGTACATTTAATATAAGAAAATAAAATTTATTTATTTAATTTTTAAAATTTAAATGAAATTTTGCATGCATGTATAAATCGCATGACAATGCAATATTATTATGACATAGAGCTGATCTGATGATGGAGCTGGAAGGTGGCCATAGGAACTCCGTAATTAAACGACGCAACCCCATCGAGTTTGGGCTTGTTTGATTCGTCTTGCCGAGTACTTTGGTGCTATATGGTAACCAGAGTCTGATGATGGAGCTGGAAGGTGGCCATAGGAACTCCGTAATTAATCGACGCAACCCCATCGAGTTTCGCTCGTTTGATTCGTCTTGCCGAGTACTTTGGTGCTATATGGTAACCAGAGTCTGATGATGGAGCTGGAAGGTGGCCATGGGAACTCCGTAATTAAACGACGCAACCCCATCGAGTTTGGGCTCGTTTGATTCGTCTTGCCGAGTACTTTGGTGCTATATGGTAACCAGAGTCTGATGATGGAGCTGGAAGGTGGCCATGGGAACTCCGTAATTAAACGACGCAAACCCATCGAGTTTGGGCTCGTTTGATTCGTCTTGACGAGTATTTTGGTACTATACGGTAACCAGAGTCTGATGATGGAGCTGGAAGGTGGCCATAGGAACTCCGTAATTAAACAACGCAACCCCATCGAGTTTGGGCTCGTTTGTATATCTTCCCGAACAAGTATAACTTCTCACGCGCGTACATAAGTACACGCACCCAATTTTTTTTATGTTCTTAATCTATTGTGAAGGAAAAATAAAGAATTATAATTATTTTATATCCAAAAGTGTGAACATGTTTCAAGCATTGAGGGAAGCGGTCACTGTATTATTAATCATTTTAACAAATTAGTACATAGTATTTAAAACTGATAATGCGGGCGCAACAAAGGTTTTAGATATTTAGAAAACGAACAAAAATTATAGTATAGCAGTTTAAAATTTTCAATAAACTATTTCCTCTATGGAAAAGATCATTGTTAAGCTTCTCGACTTTTCCACAGTATAAGGCTCAAGGGCCACGCCGATGCCGATAAAAGTGAAATAAAAACGTCGTGAGACACGCCTTACCAGAGAGAGAGGTTTGAATTTTTTTAAGTCAACTTATCACGTTCTATTTTTTTTAATTGCCCGGCCGCAGTCTCTCAGAAATGCGTTGCACTTTTGTATTTAGTTGTTGATTTCGAACAAGAAGTTTTAACGTGTCGGGTCGATTTTAATACAAAGAGTGGAGTCAGCAAAATCAGATGTATAAGCAATGCTACAGTTTTATACAATATTCGTTTATCTAATTTCGACAGGAAACACGTAAAAGGCATAAAATCGACCAGTACAAAAGTCCCGGCGGCGGCGGAAATTGTTTTGAAATTCGCATTGAGGGAGTGTGCCCGATTTGAAACCAATGAAAGGTTGGAGCCAAAATTGATATCGTCATTGACAATAATAGAGAGAGACATCCTCCTTCCGCGCACACTTTGAAACGAAATTGGCTTTGTGAAATGTTCCCATTCTTCGTGAAACTAACGAGAGTGACGTAAAAGGTGGTCCATGTCACGGCTGCATTACAATAGGTACCTAACAAATAAATCGAGTTTCAAGATTTTCATGGAGCTGAACTGTATGAAGTGATCTCTGTTAAGCTTTGTCTTACCTCTAAGACTTATAGGTAACGGTATTTAGTCTACGATACCTATAGACTGACTTCTATTGTTGTAATTGTTCTTTATTAGGGCTAAGATAGTTATAATGGAAAAATGTTCCGAATGGGTACTGGCTACTTTGATTGTTATCAGAATCCAGCTCGCACTAAACTAACAAGGAGACCTTATTAGGAGGAAATACTAAGTAATAAAATGTGAAAACATATTGTTATGCAGTGAGACAACACGTAAAAGCCAGTCAAAAAACAGATATAGGTAATTGATGGTGTACATGAACTAGTTGATGGTTATTCAAGTATGCTTAATACCTTTTTAAATTGTTAATACTAAAGTGTTTACCAAAAATATGCAAGTAGCTATCAGGCTGATAGCATGTCGTCTGTCACGGTTATTTTTATAAAAGACTGTCAAATGTGAAAAACTAAATTTAGGAACTGCTGTAGCTAGTGACAATTCAATATCGACTTTGTAAGTTTACGCTACATGGAGCAGATCATAGGCCGCCCCCTCGGACATCTTCGCCGCGCACGCGTCCGTTCCGCCGTGTTCTCCAGATCCGCTTGTCCAACGTACGGGTCGACCTCGGAGCCAGCTCCGCCCGCACGCGGTCGTATTTAACGAGGAATGATTTAAATCGCCGCGGTCCTACTCCGGTAGCGAGGTTCCAGGAATGTCGAGGAATCGGCGCCGACGAATAATGCCAGCCGGCGGAGCCGCGCGGGCGCGGGCGCGATGCGTCCCTCGCTGGGGCGTGAGGGGATGAAACCTCTGAAATTCAATTTACTTCCCCCGAAGGACATTTGCTTTCGCGCGACAGATCTTTTTAGTGAAGACGGCGCAGTCTCCGTATTTGTTGGAGCCGTTTGAAAGATCTCGGAGCCGATAAGCGGAATGGCCTCTTCTTGATTAATGGATATTCCAAATTCGGTTACACCGCTTCTGATTACGAGCGCACTGGCCGGTACGGTGCGGAGGCAGTGCCGATGGCGATTCTGACTTCCTGCGATTTGTTCGCTTTCGCTCAATAAAGCAACAGATTTTAAGACCTTATTTAGCAAGCATTTTTCTTTCGTTTTCTTGGTCTGAATCAGTTATCCATATAGATAAATTCAAAAATTTGATAATTAAATTTAAAAATACACAGTTTAACTGTTTTTTTTACTACCACCAAGTTTGGACCGATAGAAGTCAAAACTAATGATTATAATCAACGAAATGTTAGAGAATAAGTAAAAAATAAAAAAAATATTTGCTGAACTTAAAAATATATGTAGCAAATAAAATACAAAAATTATATATGACACATACTATGTATTTAGTTATGCCCGAGGCTCCACTCGCGGAGCCGCTCGCTCGCTCGTGTAATAATACTCAATTGTTAATTTTTTTTCTAAATAAGGAAATGACTCTGGTATGTTTATTATGAGATAGATAATAATAAAACAATAATGTTTAATGCAGACACACTTTTAGATATTTTAGGCATTCCTTGTACTTTTTTGTTTCCTAACTTGCCATCGCCGACTGCTGGCTGTTAGCTCAAAGGCAAAAGCGCTTGTTAGGGATCATTTTTAGAAAATAGGCATATGCTCTCGCGGAAGACTTTTTTGAATTTTTTTTAAGACGTACAATTATACAGCACATTAATTTGATAATCTCTTATGGTTTACTCAGCGCAAGCCATTTAGGTACCCCGAAAGTATAGATGTATAAAAAAGCAGGAGATGTACAGTCTCTTACTATGTCGACGGCGAAAAATGACTCAAAGTGTACATTTTGTCTCTGTCTCACATTGTACGATACCATTTTGCAGTGCCAAAGAAAAAGAAGGGAAGGAACATTATTTATTGTATGATATTTCAATCGAAATGTCGTTAAATAAAATTCATTAGATACAAAAAGAATAAGTAACGATAATTTTGTCATTAGAAGACAATAAATCCTATTTCTTTTACAATTTACACATACTGTTGTAAAACAAGACATCAGTGAAGGTGTTTAATATTATTTTAAATCCTTATTATTGTTTTTTAGTTGAGTGTATGAAAATAATCATTGTATATTTTTTCTTCATAATAAAGCGTAATCACTTAAGATTAAAATTAATATGAACCCTTTAATTCATAATGTCGATGAAAATATACAGAAAGAATTTGATAATTTCTAAACTGTATAGTATAGCAATATTAATCTTTGTTATTAATTACATAATAGAATAAGATACCGTTTCATCAATCAATAAGATATTTTTGATGTACAAAATACTTATATATAATTTGCTAAAAAACTAATTTAAATACAATGAATGCATTTTTATAGATTTAATCTTTTGTATGATTTCTCTTTAGAGGTAGAAGCAGTTTTAAGATTTGTATAAATATTAAAAAAAAAAATGAAAAGGCAACTCCATTACTACAAGAACAGTCTCTATTATTAAGCGACCGAATAATGTGAAAACGCAAGAAATACGAGACCGGTGTTGCTTATGTTTATTTTATTCGAATCGGTTTGTAATTCCATTTTTGGTGCTACTTTAAATGAAGACATACAAAATACTCATAAAATGTTCATTACAATACATGATTGAGTACCATGTTATAAATAAAGTAAATTTCCTCTATCGAAAATAAGAAATACCGTCGTTATTCATAGCTATTTCCGTGTTATTTTTGCATTTTTTGACAGAACACTTTGACGTCGTAATAAAAGGTGCGACAAACCTACACTGAATGCAATGAGTGCTAAACTGTCTGTTTTAGCACTCATTTACCAAAGTCGTTTTTGAGCGCGGGGCTGTGCATCGTCTCTTTTTGAAGTTATACTTCTTTAGGTGCGTAATAAAAAAATGATGAGAGCGAAATTTTAAGATGCACGCGCATCAATCTAACACAAAATTAACAGGTGGTAGCTGCCCGCTTCGAATTCCAATTTCGAATAATGAGAGAATTTATGTTACACTTAATGTAAGAAAATAAGTATTTATTTATTTAATTTTTGAAATTTAAACTGAACTTTATTGACTGTGTTAACTGTCCTTGTTCAGTCCTTTTATTATTTTATTGTAATTAATTATTTACATGCAATTAAAAACTTTACCACAATATATGAGTAAAAACCTCACTTAAATTGGTTAAGCCGTTTCTGAGATGAACGTGCATAAACTCACAGATAAACAAACAGGAAAAAAAATTAAAAAGTACTTTTTGTTTCTTGGTAACATAAGTGCTACACTTGTATATTTTTTTTTTTTTGAAATAATATTTAATGTAAAGATACGGATCGTTCAAGATTTTAAGGCAAAATGATGAAAAATATAAATAACAGTTAAAATCTAGTGCCAACTCTCATGGCACAAAAATATAGGTTTGATACGTTTTGAGCTTTTGAAACATAAAAAAAACCCATTCGGCAGCCGAAATGGTAGTACATTTCATTTTATTTTCATATATAATTCATATGAGATATGTAAATTTCGGATTTTTAAAATTTTAAATACTCTAATTTCTAAACAAGTGGACCGATTTGGTTCAAATGTGAACTCGACGTTTGTAATCGTCCATAGAACATGTCTGTTGAGTTTCATTAAGATCTCTAAAGAATTGTAGACGCTATCGTGCTGACAAGCCCCGCGTTATGTCCTATGTATATTTATACCTATATAAATACATATATAGACTTTTATGTATTTTCTGACTCAGCGCGTCGAGCTAAGTCAAAAAACAGCAATTTTTTTCAAAAATTGCGTCATGAAGATAAATACAATAGTTAGAATTTTATGAAATCTACTAAAAACGCGAGCAAACACAGCCAGAGAGACACACATATACACACACAGGCAGAATAGAGAAATAATTTGAAAAATTATCAAATCAAGATATGTTTGAAAATTGGACCTAAAAGTGTAACTTCTCAATATAGATTTACATGGAGTTAAGTCAAAAAACGATTCATATACTATTAAATTTTAACAGAGTACAGTTGAATTTGCACTTTCATGGCAATTTATTTCCCGTTCATTTAAATCTGTTGAACAATTATTAGATAGATAACTGAGAGAAATCGATACTAACAAAACGTTCGTAGACGTCGTGCAGAATCGGTGGCGACAAAAAATGTTGTGTAAACGAATGAGGTGCGGGGCAATAAGCGGGGTTATATCCGGGCCGACGGAAACGGCCGAAAATGAAGATGAATTATAAGCAGAGAAGTAACCCCCATCGGCTCGGGGGAACAGACTGCGACGCGTAGGCCGGCGGCGGGCGCGACGGGTACGTCGATGTACCACGCATCACTTCAGAGGATTACCGACGTTTCAGGGTTGTTTATAATTGTTTATTATAAAATTAGTTACGTGAAACACACGTTAGCGTAAAGGAAGATAGAACACCAACCATTTTTAGTGTTGTGGTGCATCTAGAAGCTACGAGGGGCGGCTGATAAGTCCGCGGCCTAAGGCATTAAATGAAAGAAAAGTACGAGTATTTTATTTTTATTTTTCAATATAGTCTCCCTCAAGCGAAATACATTTTTCACATCTGGCGTATAACGCCTTCAAACCGCCCAAAAAATATCCCTTCAAAATGGCTTTCTACAGCCATCTTCATTTGATTGTCATCAACAAATCTACGACCACGTAACTCCTTTTTTAAATCGGAAAAAAAGAAATAGTCGCTGGGAGCTAGATCTGGGCTGTAGGGTGGGTGGTCTATTTCCGAGAAGCCCGTGTTCTTCAGGGCCTGCCTTGAAACCCGCGCCGTGTGGACAGATGCATTGTCTTGTAAAACAGCACTCCGCGCGATAACTTCCCACGTCGCTTCTGTACGACTGCTCTCGTGCCTGAGCCAATAAATTCGCGTAATATTGGCCATTCATAGTAGTCCCCTTTGGCAAGTAATCAATTAGTAAAACACCTTCACTATCCCAAAAATTGTCGCCATAAGCTTCGATGCCGACTTTGAACCTTGAATTTCTTCGGCGGCCTTTCTCCTTTTTTCGTCCATTGCATGGACTCCTGTTTAGATTCCGGATCGTATTGACGAACCCAGGTTTCATCCACGGTTACAATTCGGTCGCAAATTTCGTCTATATTATCCCCGACTAACTCCAAAAAATCCTTACTTGTCTGAAGTCGCCGCTGCTTGTCAAACGGCGTTAGCATTTTTGGTACCCAACGCGCACTGATTTTTCTCATATTCATATGCTCGTGTATAATTTCTCCAACTCGTTTTTACTAATCTGCAACTCTTCAGCTATCTGCCATAATTTTATTCTTCGGTCGGCCAGTACAAATTTTTCGATTTTTCGAACATTTTCCTCCGTCACTACCGTCACAGGACGCCCTGGGCGAGGATCATCTTCACAGCTCTCTCGTTCTTGTTGAAATAAGCGAGCCCATTTTTTGACCATCGTATACGAAGGCGCAGATTCCTGAAGAACTGATACCATGTCTTCGAAAATTTCTTTGGGCGTTTTTCCTTTCTTTACGAAGTACTTTATTACGGCGCGATGTTCAATATTACTGAGATTTGACAATTCGGCTGACATGATGACGTTTGTGCTTCGACAGATAATTTGTTAATGACTTTAATAACGAAAGGAAGCTATATTTATACTAACAAGAAGTGTCGCAATTAGTGGTAATAGTTGTGAAATAATGAGTCAGCGCTAAGTACCTTGGGCTGCGGACTTATCAGCCGCCCCTCGTAAAGCCGCAATGAGATATGTTCTATCTGAGAGTTGGCTTAACCCATATTTTGACAAGCTTAAAGAATAGGTATTAGTGCAGCGCTGCTGTTAATTTAGGTTTTTCTTTGGATAACACTTTTAATCCGCGATGAGGATTTAAAACGCAGTCTCACATATTTTTTTTTTATTTCACGGATCAGATGCGTATTATTGTTAAATTAAATTTTAATTGAGCAATTTATCAATAGATACTATGTAAAATTTCTAACTCTAACTACCTTCAGCACAATCCTATCTTGATCTTTTTATTTAAGACTGGGAACACTGATTACATGACGCTTGCCTGCGTCAAATAGTAACACACAGCATGCAACCCATCGCTGACCTCGAACCCGTTCTTAAACTACAAATCCTTATCCAACGAAATAATTGTCGATTCGAGAGGATTGACAAATGTTGAATACGTAAGCAAGTGTTACTTTTATATTTATCTCAACCGCCTATTGATTAGATACATTTTTCACGTATGCTTTACATATTTTCACAGAAATATAAACAGTCACATACAAATTTTTAAGCGGAATTAAACGTTTTAACACTCGCCGTGACACTCGCAAGACCCAAATTATTATAGTACAATCATTATTAAAAAAGATGCATGTAATATAAAAACAACACACAATACAAATAAAACAGATAGCATACTATCTATTATGAGGAGTTGTTCCTATAGAGACAATTTAAGCGCATGCTTGATTTACTTCATGTAAATTACTCTACGGTTGACATCAAAGGATAATAACGTCCTTTCTTTGCCTGAGCGTTCAGCTTAGAACTACAACACTCACTTTTTACTTATACATTTTATTGCTTTTTTATTAGTATAAACTCATGCTTATTTTATAAAAGGAAAGACAGAGACTAAATTTAAAATACTACGGTTTTTCGCATATTTCTCTTGTTCACTGACATAATAATCTTTTATACAAGTTCGTTTTGTATGCTTAAAATTTGACGCCTTTTAATATGCCACCAATTCCGTCTGAATAGGATTTTCTAGGGCAAACCTCGTCGGCCTCTTTGTTACAAATATTTGCTCTATAGATTTGTTACATCAGTGTAGTTCCATTCATCCTTTTCACATGGCCAAACCACCGTAACATACCTTTTCCTATCCTGGTCTTTACATATTTTCTCAAACCACACGGTTTCTGATATCACCGTTCCTACATCTATCTTTCAATGACAATTCACACATATTACGCAGAGACCGCATCTCCATTGTATTGATTTTGCTCTAATTTTTCTTGTACCATACTCAGGTTTCACTACCGTAGATAAGCGTAGGGATCAGGACCTCAATACGGATAACGAAATACGCTTATCGTGAGACACTTTTTCTATTCTTAATAGCAAGCATAACTTAATTCCCTTTATTTCATGTATTCACTTTCCTTTCACTATCTCTATCACGTTTACCGTCATTTGTAAATAGAGTACCTGAGTATAAAAACTCTTTTATTTATTCGACTCTCATCTTCCATATATATATTGCATCGTTTCTTTAGCTTTAGCTTTGCTGACATTTATTTTCATACATTTTTTTCTTACAGAATTTTTAATTTTTGTTACCACCGCCCGCAATTCACTCGCCGATGGCACAAGGATTATTTGATCGTCGGCATACTGTAGGAATTTGACAGGCAGCTTATCCATTCTTAGTCCTTACACATACCCTTTCATATCACACAGAGAGCTAGCCATAAATAAGTTGAACAACTGCGGTTTAACTACACATCCTTGTTTGACGCCTCTGCGAACGTTAAATCAGTCAGTGTATATTCTATTTATTTTAACGCAGGCACTGAAGCTTTGATATAAATATTTTAGTGCCACTCCACTACTTACATTATGTGTAGTGTAATATGAATATAGAGTTTTCCATAGATTCCTATCTTAAATATATTTTTACTTTAGAACGTTAGTAAAGTGATTCGTTATTATTGCCAGTCTAACGTGCTGATACGTCTATATGTCTAGTATCTTAGCTCATGCTTTGAACTTGCGATAGAAATATATGACACCAGTAAGAAAGGAAACTGCGAGGTATTTAAATTACTGTAACTTTTCTCGATGCAGCTCACAGTTGGTGCACGTTGCTGCAGCTTGTTTCAGAGAGAAAAAAAAGAAAGATAAAGAATACACAGTTGTCAACCGTAATTTTTTATATATACTGTGAAACCAATTTATGCTACGAAATAAAGATATCAAATAAATGTTGAATTGGATTGAGTGTTGTGTTAAAATATAGTATTGCGCTACACTAATTCATTTGTGGATGGCAGTTAGATAAAATAAGATTTAATATGTAATTTCGTTAATTGTTATGACTGTGTCGTATATTTTTAAAGTTTGAGCTTAATTTCTCTTACCTAGGCTTAACAATTGTCTGAAGACAGATAAGTTTGTAATAATAAGTAATAGCTCTAAAAACGCTTCTGGAACTTAATAAAGTCCAAAAGAATAATTATTATTAAGCAATCCCTTTTCTAATCAAGTTATTCTTGTACTCACCAAGTACACTGCATAACTTACGGGGTACAAACATATCGAATTCTTTAATTTCACCCTAAACCAACCACAAAGCTCCATGAACTTAATATTCCAACTTATCTTCTAATAGTATTATGAGATTTTTTCAAGCAATCGTTCTTTTCGTCATCAAGGGAATGCGCTCCTTACCCAGACCGATCGAAGCCGGAGTCCCTCGAGGTTCTTTGTTATCACCTATAGTATACTCCCTGTACACGGACCATATACCGCGGCATATAAGTGCACGCGTGCTACTCACAGATACGGTGCTGTACGCACTCCACTTGAGCTCAAAACACGAAATAACCAGCTGTAGATGCTAAATGCGTCGATGGATGCGTCCATCCTCTCACTATACTATTTAACAAAATAATATAATAACTAATCTTACACAAATAAAACAGCAGCTATAATTCTTTTGAAGTCAAATAGTTTTTTGACTATTTCATTTTCTAAGTTGATAAATGCTAAAAATGTAAGACGCGTATTGCGGACGACGTCTCAGCCCGCAACGCGCTATTCCGTGAAATTGCATGCACGTCCCCGAGGAGCAGTGTGACGCACAGGAATTTGTAGGAGAAGAAATTCGCGGTGTAGAGACCAGAGCAATGAACTGTTTGTTCAAACTATGTTATTTAATATATTTGTAGGTCTTCATGTAAGTAGGTACTATAAATCGTAATCAATTATTACGATTTATAAAACTGACAGAAATGAATAATCACTAATTATTTATGACCATATAATACAATGGTATAAACTACAAAATACAATTTAAATATATTATAAGTCTTAAATTAATACGGATAATAACTTACTAGCGTTTTTTATTTAACACAAGAACCTTGTATAAAAAATACCTACCTAAATGACAATTTCATAACTCTAAATTAAAGTATTAGGGTTTGAAGGGTCTGTAAAATATAAATTTGATAAAACGCTTTCTTTTTCACACTACAAAATCATAACAAAATTGTCATTATTAGAGATGTGAAACTTCAGGGTACAAAATAGTGATAACGTCAACAAATTTGAAGCACGGGGTTTGTGACTACTACAGGTACGTCCGAGTAGTTTGAACATACTCAAGAATATTCATCTTTCGATAGAAATGTCAAAATAATTCGACTAAATTATGCTCAAAAATGTAGGTACTGTTAACATACGATGAGTATAATTTGATTAGTGCAAACGGCGGTAGCTGTACAAACATGGCATTTCTAGCCGCATTAGCCGAATTTGACGCAACGCGGGGGCGTGTGTAAGCCGACTAATGATAAGATGCTGTCGTGTTTATAAGACTTATGTTGATCGAACGTCTATCGTACTTTCTATGCTATTCGTTTGTTTGACAGCGATCAAAAATTATAACAATGAAAAATTCTACAAACTAAAGTTAACCTATAAGACACATAAAATAAAAAATATATATATTCATTGTATAAAATACTACGAAAAGTTGGTTATTGGTGGTTTTGTAGAATAAAATAAAAATAAATCACAAGTTGACGCAAATGTTAGTGCTATGTCACTAAATAAGTGTAATAAAGTAAATTGAGTGTTGAAGTATGAAATTTATGTACTAGAGGCGCTGTAATATTAATTCGAAAATTGTAACATGGTGAGGCAAACTATACATTGATTATTTTTATTAATATTAAATACATGTATAAATACCCCTCGACTGGTAGTTTCGAACATTTTCCGAACGAAAAGAAAGCTATGAACCACTTATAAAAAAACATGACTTATACATGTCACGTCCGACGTAAACAAATAAGATTTTTTGCATTATGGAACATTGTAACCATTTGAAATGCGTTTCAAACGTAAACAACGCATAGGCGTGAGAGTTGTTTACATTTCAAAGATGAAAAATAGGAAATTTATTATTTTTGAGTTTTTAAGCGAATTATTTTTTATTCTAATTATTTAGCTTACGAATGGATTTTGTCAATATTTCGTACTGTGAAGTAAATGATGTAGGATGTAAGATGCTGCCTAGTTCCATACTACAATTTCAGCATAGGACTAGGTAGCATTCTATTTTACGTCCTATACTATTAATACAATCGTCAGCTGTTTCAAATTGATTGTATATTTGCAATCATTACGAATTCATTTTAGCATCATAAACAAAGGTACACGTAAGCAATGTGATATTGAGAAGCCTCAGTTACTTGGTAGTATTTATATGTATTTATACAAATAGTTTAACATATATTTAAAACCTTAAAAGATTTCTCGTGAAAGTGTTCATTCCGAGACACTGTGACCATAAATTCCACCTGCGACTGCAGTTGACAGAACAGCTCTTGTATTCAAACTCTCCATTATTGTATCCTACGAATGCGGCCGTTTGCATTCATGCTGCAGGCGCAATATGAAACGAGTCATTATTCTAAAATTCCCAGGACGCCTCCGGCGGTGCTCGCGCCGTATTTCACGAGCACGGCGGACATTGCAATGAAAATTACGAGGATAATACTCAAATTGAAATATTCCCCGAGTTGTCATCGCACGTAATTAGCCCCTCGGCTCATGCGGATAGAGCACACTTTCCCGCGGTCAAATGCAAATGGAAACGGACCTTAGATATTATTTGATGAGTGGCGAACGAGTGTCCTGAATAAATTTGCAAGTGGTTTACACGATGTGGAAGGTGTGCTTTTAATGGTATTTCCTCATTTCAAGTTAATATCCACACGGGGGTGGCCGCAGTGGCGCCTACTCTCAATTTAATCGGCTTCGTGCGCCGTCCTGTACCTCCACTCGTCGTTCTGTAGGTGTGAGCACGCGCGTATCGAGTGTAACAGAAGTGAAATACAACATTACTGCAAAAAAGAAAATGCTGCTTCATGGACACTGTTCCTGTGTTGATCCGATATCTTTTTGATATACAAAAAAATAATTATGAAATTTATTAATTAATAATATTATAAATAATATTATTTTCGCAATATATTAACACAACCCCTATAAATATTAAATCCTTTGTCATTTATTTAAATTATTATAATTTTTGTGTGTATCTAAATATTGCATTTGGATTACTTTTTGAAAAATTATGGTTTAGTTTGCTGAGAGTAGATGGATGGATGAGTACTTTAATTAAAATGATTTTCAATGATACAGTGATCTTAAATCAATAAAGTTAAAGTACCATATTAAACTGTAAAGTGTGAAATTTTTAGGGTAAGATTTTAAAATGAAATTAAAACTTAAAGGTACGTATTTATTATATACGTCATTTACATTTCAGTTCGCTCACTTAATTTACGAAAATCATTAAATTAGTATGTATCGTTTATTTTATTTAAAAAACCTTTATTATAAAACATGTTATGTCGGCGTACCTACAAAAAAAACAAAGGAGAAAGCAGCATTTGTCCTTAAAAATAAACAATTGAAGAGTAAACAATACAACCGGGCGACGTTGAATGCGCCAACGCAGTTGAGTACTGACGCAGTCTGTTTTGGAAAGCACGGAGGGTACATTTTTGAGAAAAAAACCGAGTTGACCAAGCAGACACTCGACCGATCACGAATAAATCGAGATATTTACGCGTTGCGCCGCGTTTACACGAGAGAGCTATTTCAGCTACGCAGCATCCAACTATCCAATGAAGTAGTGTCAGATTGTGGCCAAAAGAAAAGCGTACGCTATTTACATTTATTATGTTGTCGTCTACGGTGTTTAAAGACTTCTTAATAAATAGTTATCTTTCAGGCTGGCAGTTTATTCGTCCAAATGCTCATTCAGCTTATTCAGCCAGTGCTCACTGGCTCTCGGGAGTTGTTCCTAATTTTGAGATAAAATTTATTAACCGATACACTAAATTTCTCCTTTTGCATTTGATCTGTTTCGGTCACGGCAGATTTAAAAGTACTGGAGGTAAAAGAGCAGGTTTGGTACACATCAGAACTGTTCGTCGAGGTTTACATGGGTTCCTTATAGGAGACTTCATCTTCAAGAATATCAGGTAAACCTCTCGACTCGATTGTAAATCAACATTTTATCGGGAGAGGATCTGGTAAGACAAAAATAATCGTTTTAATAGAATGACGTCATAAATATTTTTACAGAAAATTTACAATTTAAATTAAGCACGCTAATGATAACTATATATTAGACTCTTAATTACAAGGTCTCGCTGCTGTTATTTAATTCAATTTTATTTATTTTCTTTAATTTGATTTTAATGTGTATTACTGTATTTCAACGCATATTATGTAACATGTGTTATTTTTGTACAACATTGTCCCTATAAAGTGTAACTTATTTATAGAAGTTTATATACTTAATTTTTTAAAACGTATATAAACGTATCGGAGTGCTTTAGTGCACGTAGGGAATTTGATTTAATTTGGATTTAATTGCTTTTATTGAGATTAATATTTTATTAGATTAATTAATCATATTCAATAATAAATAATATTATAAAATTAATATTGGCACTTTCTTTTAAGGAAAGCTTTAATTCAAGGTTCAGACCATGGACCCTAGGAAAATCGAACTGCTTTTCCCGATTCAAAGCCAGACTGCTTCCCGCTACATAATATTGACTAGACGACGCGCGTGCTAAAGCACATATATATAATCAAACAGTAGGTTTGGCCCTATAGGTTTCAGTTTCACTATTTTTAGTTTACTTTTTGTTGGTTATTTTTAAGTATACAATACAAAAATATTATTTTGTAACTCTGAGTAAATTTTTATTTTAAGTCGACTTCATTTTTTATATTACTTTCTAATTTCGAAAAGTGGAATTGTCATTGAGCAATAATATTCCAATCCAGTAGCTCATATCGGATGGCCTGGGAATCTTATTAACTTTTAGTTCTTGATATGGATTTGTACCGTAAGACCAGTTTGATTTTGGTTATTTCTATTTTTAAGATTTCGGAGCCTAAATGGTAAAAACGGAACCCTTATAGTGTCACGGGCATTTTATTCATTAACTACAAGACGTATATAGATAAAATCTATAGTTTAAGTGTCTTGTATAAGTCGCTACTCAGTTTAGTAGTTAAATAAGAAAAATAAATATTTTAGGGAAGTACTCCTTACACGTAATAGAAGCTGAAAAAAAAATATTTTTCAAAACCTTTGTTTTTCCAAAATAAAATGTTAAAAAAAAAGATTTATAGTTTATTAGCAAAATTTTCAATTTTGTATTTTTGAAAATAATCACTCCGAACGAAGTATAAATTTTGTACTCCCTTTTTTTCAAACTATATCTAACTACAAAACTATACTTCAAACTATATATCATCATCATCAGACTATGAAAGCCAAAGTGCACTTAAAGAAATTCCATTAAGCCCAGATAAGGCCAGGCTTTGTTGTTCTATTATGGAGTGCAAGTGCTTACCTTCCGGCTATGGAGCCGGAGCCGGTCTGATGATGGCATTAGACCCTGAAAATTGCTCATGGTGAGAGTACATCTCAAGGTAAGTCTAACAAGCTCAAACATGACTATAATATGTTATTCTGTTATGGAATTCTTGTGCCTACCTTCTGGCTTCATCATCATATCGGTCCAATTATACCATATTAATGCAATGTCATAGATCCTTGATAAATGTGCAAAGATTTTATTTGATCCAACGACTTAAATAAACGAAATTACTATTCACTTTATACGAAATACGAATGACGGAAAATCGATTGTAAATCGCTTGTGAATTGCTATAGACCAGTCTTCGGTTTGAGAGTGTAATTTTCGAATAATTGCAAAATCGCGATCCCTAACGGTTTTGAATTTAAAATGTGCGATTAAATTCTATTTTCGTAATATAGTGATTTCATAGTAAAGCAACACTATTGATAGAAAGACAATTAGTATTTGAAATATCAACTTGGGAATTACTAAAATAATTTTAAAATCATGCGAAGTCAGAAATCGATTTCTTTTCGATAATAAGGCCGCCGTTCTTCTTAATTCAAAATATTTTGTTAGATTTTTACTGTTTTCTTTTTTAACCTTTAAGTAATAATTATAAATTCATGTTTAAAATTTTCTTTTATGAAAATATATTTTGTAATTTTGTACAGTATATTTATGTTCAATATTTAGATTTACATTGAAATTGATAGATTATTTATAGGTTATTATATTTAGTTAGTAACGTGGAAAACTGTTTTTTTTAATCAATATTTTTAAGCTTCGTTTTTTGTTTTTTAAATAGGCAGGTGCACACCCATTAGTTATGCCTAAAAGAAAGTTAAATCTCTCTAAAAGCACAAGAAAGGTCAAAAGCCAAAGATTGCAACGTGAAAATGATTATCAATAGAATAGGGAAAGTCGTCTTACAAATTGCAGATTACGGATGTCCGTGTTTAGGTTGGATGAGAATAGTTCTGATAGGAAGGAACGATTACAGTTAGGTAGAATGCGTCATTAATTGTTAAGGACTCAAGAATCTTTGGAATCTAAAGATCATCATTTAGAAAACGATCGTATTCGACACGGTATCTCGCGAAGTCTAGAATCGTCTGACTTTAGAGAGCAAAGATTAGAGAATGATCGTCATCATCACCAAAATCAACGTGAATTGGAAAGTCGGGGAACAGCGTGACATCCATGTTACAGAACAATAAGATCGATATCATGAGTCACAAGGACAAAGAATAAAGCGCTTATTTCAGCATCGTGAAAGCGTGAATCTCATTCGTCATTCAGAAACGAATTTTGATACTGCCAGAAAACGACAAGTGCTCTACGGGATATTGAAAGTGAAGCAAACCGACGACAATGATTAAACAATTACCAAATAAGAAGAACTAATAGACATAATATTGCATGGCGAGAAAAACATAACAATGGGTTCAATTACGATGCCTAAATAAATAATTCTATTGCGTCTGAAATAAGCCCTATGAATGTATGTTGCAAATACTTAAGGTGGAAAGATAGGTCAAAAATTATTTGTTGTTTGTCTGGAAAAGTACGCTTGAGCTCTAATTAATAGCCACCTCTGTTATGTGGCAAACATGAACAATCTCAACATTTCCTAAATCATATTAGGAATATATACTACGTTATAATTCGGCTTATGAAATGACTTTTGAGGGAAAGAAATACACGAAGGGAATTATATACCCACGTTTAAAACACAGGGGTAGATATATCATTTAATTGGTTCTCTTCTACCCGTAGATAATGCAAGAGAATCATTTTTACAAATATATTTCATTAGCGATTATGTACTACCAAGGGACGCAAGGTTACAATATTTTTCAAATCTAAATTCTATGTTAGTAGAAAGCTTGCAATGTATACTTATTGAAAATAACAGTTACATGCATGATTTCAAAACTGATCTTCAATCTTTCGCACCTAATTGAAATGAAAATGACTATAAATTAGTTATAAATACTGATCGACGACCTTCAGCAGAGCATCCAGGTCGCTATAATGAACCGACAACAAACGAAGTACCTGTGCTACTGGTAAATCAACATTGTGACATATGAGATATAATACTTCACAGGCACAATAATTGATTGCAGATAATCTCAGAAACTCATTGATTGTATGATGCTTTGCAATATCCTCTAATGTTTGTTTATGGAGAAGACGGATATAACTTTGCGGTCTATCAAATCGAACTCAACACAGGCCAACCGAATTTCCAAAAGAAAGTATTCGCTCTAGAATATTAATGTTACCGATTAATAATAGGAGAAAATGAGTACAATCGTATGCATATTTATAAACAAGTAATTAATCAGTACCTATTTGACGTATATGCTAAACTCCAAACAGAAAGACTAAGTATTTCTATACGAACTAATCAAAAGAAGCTTCGAGTTCAAAATTATATTCACATTTAAGACGCAATTCAACAGAATGAAAATGTGGAGGACTTGAGCCAGTTAATTATTCGACCTTCATCGTTTACGAGAGGACCTAGATATATGCACGTCCCGATCTTTTCATAACGTTCATGACCGACATGACTAAATGGAATGAAATTACAAACTAACTTTTTACAGGGCAGTTGGCTTCTGATCGGAATGATGTTGTAGCAAGAATTTTTAAACAAAAATTAAAAAAAAAACTGTTGGATCTCCTGGTGAAAAAAAATTTTTTAGTTGCGTTCTCTGTTTTATGTATAGCGTACAATTGCAGAAGCGTGGTTTGCTCCATGCCCACATTTTGTTATGATTTTGAAATGATGTTATTTGAGCAGAATTGCCAGATCAAGAAGTTGATCCAGAGCTATTTGATGTAGTGAAAACCCACATGGTGCACAATCCATGTATCTATTACAATCTTCGATCTCCGTATATGAAGAACGGTATCTGTAGTAAAAGGTTTCCTAAATATTTTACCATAGATACTTAAATTATTGGTAAGGATGGTTATCTATTTTACAAACGTCGTTGACCTGAAAATAGTGGTATAATAAACGACAATCAGATCACGAACTAACTCTATCGCTATTGACAATCGCTGGATTGTTCCATTTTCACCGGTACTGTCGTGAATCCTTAGCGCAACGTTGAACTCTGTAGTAGTATTAAGTCCATAAAATACATTTGTAAGTATGTTAATAAAGGTTCAGACTTGACGGTATTTGGTGTACAAAATACTAACGATGAAATGACGTCATATCAAAATGGAAGATATATTAATATTTCCGAGGCAATCTAGCGCATATTATCATTTTCGATTCTGGAACTTTTTCTCGCAGTAACACATCTGGATATCCACTTAGAGAATGGTCAGAGAAATTTTCGATCCAAACAATGTCCGTAAAGTAGTAGAAAATCCGAGAAACACGACAATGAATGATGACATTTTTTGATCTGCGAAATAACGACGAATTCGCAGCCTTTTTATTGTACGAAGAAATACCAGATTATTACACATTTAATAAACAAAATTGAATATTCCAACGGTTACGTCGAGGTATTCCTGTAGAGGGTTATCCTGACATATTTAACGAGCATACACTTGGGAAAATCTATACAATTCTTCCAATAATAGGGAATGTTATCATCTAAGTTTGTTACTCTAACATTTATCAAAGGATTAACTTCTTTCAAAAGGGTGAATGGGATTTTACATCCTACATATCAAGCGGCATGCCTTGCTCTTGGCCTACTAGAAGGCGATAATTACTGGTGCGATACTTCAACAAATGTCAGTATAAGCAGCAGCGCATCTAAATTACGAGAGCTATTCGCCATTATATTAGGTTTCTGCAATATCTCTAGTACCATAGAATTATATGACAAGTTTAAGGATCATTTTGCGGACGATTATGTAAAAGACTTCCAACAGAATTACCCAGATGCAGACATAAATGCTCATTTTGACGTATTTACAAATAGAGCTATGTTTGCATTACAAGACGTTCTTCTTTCGATAGGAGGCAATTCTCTCCCTCATTATGGTTTACCATCTCCACAAGCGACCGATGGAATTGGTGAAAATTAAAATTTTACCTAGTTGAACTTCAAAATACAATAAATCATAATAAACCACTATTAAACGGCGAACAAAATAAAATTTACCGACTCCTCATTGATAGGGTAAATGCAAACGCTGGCGTGGTAAGTGGTGAGGTGTATGTTTTAGACGCTCCAGGTGATACCAGCTAAAAAATTTTCGATTAATCTTTTGCTGACTAAAATACGTGCAGAAAAGAAGCTTGCCATACTAGTTGCATCATCCGGCATAGCGGGAACCTTACTTTCTGGGGGGAAAACGGTACATTCAATGTTTAAAATCCCAGTAGACTTAGACCGTATGGAAAATCCAGTCCGCAGTGTACGCAAAATAGTATCAAAGCCGAAATACTGCATGATTGTGTATTTGTAGAACGGGACGAATGCACTATGGCAAACAAAATTTCTATAGAAGTCGTGAATAGGACGATGCAGGGCATAAGAAGTAATAATATATTATTTGGAGGAGTCATATTTTTATTCGCTGGCAATTTGAGACAAATATTACCAGTTGTGACTGAAAGTACACGAGCCGATGAAATTGACGCCTGTTTAAAACGTTCAGTACTTTGGAGACATTGTAAAAAACTTTATTTAAAAGAAAATATGAGAGCACATTCACCCGATTCTGAATTTAGCAAAATTGTTCTTGATTTTCGTGAGAGAAAGTGTCCAGAAGTGATTAGTATTCATGATATAGAACTACCTACCGATCTTTGTCAGGTTGAG